>JAJJWW010012083.1:0-100369 GCA_023531295.1 Papaver armeniacum
GAGAAGATGGTGATGATGGTAGCCGGAGGAGAAGATGGTAATGGAGAAGAAGATGGTGAACATCTTCCGCAAGTTCGTAATGTAGTCAAGGGCCCTCATTTAATCTCCATATTTCACAACGAGAATATGGTGTCCGGAGGACAACAACAGCAAGTTATTGAAATGCCGGGAAGAGCCAGTCGCAACAAAGCCGCAACAACCCACTGTTGAGATGGAAGAAGAGCAAGTCGCAGAAAAGTCACAACAACAAGCTATTGAGACGGCCGTTGCTGCAGATAAGGAGACTATGAATCGATGTCCGAAACAATGAAGTCAGCAGAGATGGAGAACATTTCACTATCATTGTTACGTGAAATTATAAAATAGATTATGTATTTGAATATCCATGAACACGCTTGAAGTTTTTTTAATGTCACGATCAACTATGTACTATTTATTATTTTAATCAACTATATACTATTTATTATGTTGTTGTTTTGCTATTTAATCAACTACTATTTACTTAATTTCAAAATAAATTGGTTATATCTAACACATTTGGTTACATGAATCAGTAGGAAGAAGAACTAGAAGAGGAATTTGTTCCAAAATGGGTCTTTTGAAAAGAAGAAAGTCTACGAAGAAATACGCCACTAAAGAAAAAGCAAACAAGGCTAAGAGGATGGGAACCAACCAGAAGCAAGGTAAGAAGAATCAATGAAAGGACAGATGTAATGATAGGACAAACTAAGCGTACTCGCTTCAAAGATTGTGAGCTAGGGAAGCACAGAAGCAAAAAGATCCAAAACTCGATGAGAATAAAGTCAAGAAGAAAACCTCGTACGTCTACTCGTTGGCTGCTTGTAAAATTACCTCCACTGGAAACAATGGAATGCTTTCGCGATTGCAAGGATACAGATAGAACCAGGCCTTGATGGAAGTACCGAAGACGTACTTTGAGAATGCCAACAGCACTGTAAGTACATCAAAACTATGTTTATGCTTGTTTAAAAATCAACGCATTATGAGTTACGCTTCTTATGAAATAAATGCTTAAGAAGTTATGCTTGAAAAACCCATGCATAATAAATTATGCTTCTAAAATTCCATGCACAACACAAACCTCTAGTTTATGGTTCCGCCGCATGTCACTTGAATAAAACATCTCACTAATTATGTCGTCTGTAAATTCAGTTTAGAGTATCGATAGTATGAAGACACCCGTATCAGGGATATTCGGATTCACCTGAGATATAATAAGGCAGCTAATGAACAATGAATACCTAGAAGAACAAGTACTATGCTACTACATGCTTATAGGGTTGTTCACGAAGCGGAAAATGAAGAGCATGATGTGAGTATTCAACAGAGGTATGCGGAGTCTCGCATTCATGAGACCAGATGTTGGGCAAGTCAAAAAAGAATTTCATTTTGCTACATAACAAGTCATTATTGCATATTATCTTATGCCCATATTATTACTTCGCATAACATGGTTATGCAACTAGTTTTGAACCGTATAACAAGTTATTCATAATTGTTTCCTACACTCATTCGCACCCTTTCAATTACATCCACTAACTTTTTTCCCTAATTTTTTTTTTCTTTGCGGCTCTTTTGTTAAAACAAAGGAGAAAGATGGAATTGCTAAATTTGTTGGAGAATTCATCTCTGAATCTCCCTATTGAAGTTGAGAAGATGTTCATCCCAATGAATCATATGACAAAGGGAAAACCGCAATGGTACACATTGGACATCGTATAGAGTATGACTTTTCGTAGGTGAGTGGAACTTCTATAACATTCTCGAAGGCTATAAAGTTAATCGCAAGAAACAAGCGCTATAATGGCAAAGGCTTGCATGCGCTTATTTGATCGCAAAGGTATGACAAACTCGAATCTATCACTCGTAAATCGTGGATATAAAGAGGAATCACTTGTATACAAGGATATTTTTGCCAGACTTTTCCCGAACAAGGTCATCACCTCGATCGCCTCATATTTGTATGCTACTATATGAAAATGAGTATGAAGTCCTGGAGTCAAAGTGCAAATGGTCAAGTTAGGAAAGGAAGATGCGAGAAAAAGCTAACAAGAAAAGAGTAGTCCGGTATTGAAATTGGCTGACTGATCTTGAAACAGCTGGGCGATAGATGCCAATGAAGATATTCTGGATGATGCTACGCGACAATGTGATGAAGCTATGCGTAAATGTTCCTCGATGGTCGTGCATAATAGAAAGGTTGAAACGTAACTCTTGTTTTAACAACCTCGTGTGTTGTTGTAGGATGAGCAATTTAACTTGGGAGTAAAAACTAATGGGAAAGTAGTTAGTGGTGAAGCTTAACTTCAATCGGTAGTTATGTGTAATGTGTTGGTATGAATCTTGTATGAACAACTTATATCTTGTTATCTTGTCGATATTTATATATATATATATATATATATATATATATATATATTTTGCTGCAAATCTTATTTCATTTAAATGTACTATGATAATGAGTGGGGCGCTGCCCCCTCGACTTCCCGATTATAAACATAACATGATATAAATCTTACAAGGAAAATGAAGGAACAACAGGTTACATATAAACATCTAAATATCATGTTATGCAACAAAAAAGCACATGTTATGCAAAAAAAAAAAAAAACTGAATAACATGTTATGCAGAATAAAACAAGCATGACTTGTTATGCAGACGCATTACTTGTTATGCATATACAGATGCATGAAAGAACCAAAGTTGAATGACTCGTTATGCAGCCATCTATAAAAGAATAAATGCATAGCCAGATTGCATCTTCAAAGAGGATGCATAACAGTACTATGCATCTTCAAAACATAATGCATAAGAGATTATGCATCATCTGAAAACTAACGACAATCTACTATGCATTTAAGATAAAAAAATGAAAACACAATCCGATACAAGCGTAAAAACACACCGAAAAAAAACAAATATTTTTCATAAAACCAATACAAAAAAGAAACTAAGTAAAGAAAAAGTACTTGTTCATAAAAACTAATTAAAGAAAATGAATAAGGTTCTAAACATAAAAGTAATAATCAAGAAACAAACAAGATAATTGCTCTCCTTTAACTTCCCTTAGTCGCCTTTGGCTTCTTCGTGGCTTGGCGACTTGCTTGTAACATGTAGGCTTTGTAGCAAGTTTGCTTGTTGTGATTACCAATCTCACAACAATTACCACAAGCGCATAGATCTCCATGGCCATCCGAATCTACCAAATGTCTATTAGCTTGTGGTCGTCTCTGGCGCCTCCTAACATCGTGTACATCGATATATATCATTTTCATAAACTCCGGTGCCTCATGTAGTTCGAATAGGATGAATTGCATGGATGTAGACATTATTGAAGTATGCATAGTGAAATAAGGTTCAACAAAAAATCATACCTGGATTGTAACTGCACATTGTTATCGATACGAAAGCATGACACATGGAAATCCATAGACGCGCCACTCGACAGTACATGTCCTTTCCTCAAGGTTAACACCATGAGAATCCTCCTCCTCCACTTCATAAACATGAGTATCGGACCGTATAACCATCCAGTTAAACCCTCATCAATAAGAGCCTCCATCTTAGCTTCATTCTTCGTGGTGAGAATTGTTATGAAACTTTTACCGCATGTACGCCTTCTCGACATCATACCATCACATCCTTTCCTTATCTCGATCCATAAGAGCATTTGCGGGAGTTTCTTGTACCTTCATCCAACTATCGAAGGATTCAAAGCAAGAGTATAAGATATCCTACCATACCTACAACCCCGAAAAAGGCATTTCGACCACTTCTCCTGAGGGATATCCTCAATATAGTCTCGCAACCCAACCACAACCAAGACCCCTAATCGTAGCGATGGCGGCTTGAAACCTTCGGGACTAAGAACATACGCTAGAAGAAATTGAAATGCATCAATAATAGCACCATACCTTTCGTCGTAGCCATTAATTGGTAAGTTCATATTCGTATGATAATAGCGTAAACTATGGAAGGCCCCATGAAAATAAATCGGAATAGCTCTCTTTAATCCTTCTCGCACGATCGCATAAAATGTGATTGGCTTTTGATCATGATCAAGAACATAACTCAAATTCCTCATGAACCATTCCCATTTATCATTATCTTCACCAGGTACCATGGCCACGGCTAGTGGAAAGTAACTCGCACTCAGAAAAAATATAAAATCAAGCCAAACAAAACATGAAGTATGCGCGCTAAAAACAAGATGCATAATGTCTTATGCATCTAAACTAAATAGTGCATAAGACATTATGCACTTGCATAAAAAGGATGCATAAGATCATAAAAGTGAAAACAATAATGCATAAGACATCATGCAGTTAAAATAAATAATGTATAATGTCTTATGCATTTAAACAGAAATGATGCATAACTCGTAAAAGTGAAAACAAAAAATGCACAATGTCTTATGCATCTAAACTAAAATATGCATAAGACATCATGCAGCTTAAAATAAATAATGTATAATGTCTTATGCATCTAAACACAAATGATGCATGACCGTAAAGTGAAAACAATAATGCATAAGACATTATGAAGCCAAAATAAATAATGCATGAGACATTATGCACATATATGTGTAAGCATGCATTATCGTAAAAATACCATTTTCAAAGATTGATAACTGTTGGTAACGCATGAGGCATCCTCTATATCTCCATGTAAGAAAGGTAGCATCGACATATATCATGGGACGAAGGTAACGGTAACTATGGATGCATGCCTCGAAAGCAATAAAAAGACGCACAAACTTATTTGAAGGTGCCTCATCTTTTAATTCAGATTGAACTATCCTCGTTCAATTCGAGTTCATCCGTTTGAACTTGAAAATCAATCCAACTCCCAGGATTTAGCTGCGAATGGCATCTACATACCATACTGTATGCTAACACGAAATGGCCTCATCACCAAATATTTTCCTCATACACTTTCTCTTCCATTATAAGCTTGGTAATATTTCATATTGATCCCAGTAACTAGATTTGAAAAACTTTTTCAAATCGTAGATGCTTCAAACTCTGGATCAATTCTAATTTCATCTTTGATAAGACTAGTAAACAAATTTACCGAGCCCGTGGAAAGCCTTTGACATCCCACACCACGTGTATGATTGCCAACATACTTCTTAACCTTAAGCATCGTGTTTTCAACATCAACAACATAAACCTTATACTCCAAGGGCATTTTTCTGTAGAGCATTATGCATAGAACCCGCTAGGTTCATTCTTAGTATATACAAGAACACGCCGCTTTTTACTCTCAGTATTTATTCAACACGATACGACCTCCGCTACACCTCCAAAAAATACTTATCAACATCACCAAGTAATTTATCCCGGCACCTCGATCCATAAGAACCTCACAATAGGCATGTAACTATCTTCAAGGAAATTCACCATAGCTTTCTTCTCGGTTCAGGTTCTATTATACGCCTACTTGACTGAAGCTCTACTACGACTGCTCGAAGAATTGAATCCAACTTCAACAAGTAAATCAAAGCTCTTCCGACCTTTATATTGGCAACGAGATACAAAACACTCGAGCCGTAACATCGAATCAACTCGCACAAACTTGATTCCATCATTAAAAGAAAATTTAACATGATGAGGTAAGAAACGAGTCCACTTATGGAAAACGCCTCGTCTTCAAACTTCCGTAGTCAGTGGTGACATCAACAGGATGTGCTAAGAATTCACTAAAGTAGTGAATTACATGGTTAGTACTAGCAACGAGCATTTCACCCCGCAAAAACACAAAAGACAAAAAATCTATCCCGCGATATGGCTTCACAAGAATTCTTACTCAAAATTAAAAGATATAATCAACAACAAAGAAAAACAAATCTACATTAACCATAATCGGATCGTAAATCAACAAGATACCAAAATCAATAACATCTCCATTAACGTAATAGAAAACAAATCAAAAATATGAGTGAAAAACAAATCAATCGATAAATCAAATAGAACAAGCAACACTCTAAAAATTGGTGTATCAACATCCGAACATGAAATCAAACAAACAGCATTGAATCGAAAAGACCTATATTAATCGTGAATAATTTCGTGAACCTAGAAAAATAAAAAAAAATCAAAACAAGCTTTAAAAGATCTAAAACCGATTCAAAACCTAAATTAATCTTCTAAAACCTAAAATAATAGATCCTAATCTTACAGTAAACCAAAACCTAGAATCGAATCCATATTAAACAAAAATCGAAACAAGATTGAATTTAGCTCAAACCCGAAACTTGAATTTCAGAGTAAATTAAATCCCCAATCAGCCTCCTTCAATTCTCGAGCTATCAATCTCTATTGAATCAATCTCGAGCTATCAATCTCTATCGAAACCGATCTCGAGAGTTGAAAGTGAGGCTAAAGATTCAATTATCTTCGCTGGGTAAATTCGGTCTGTAGATCATCTCCTTCTTCAAACTCTCGAATAATTGAATCTCTCGACTCTACTGGTATTCTATCTCCTTCTCCTCAATCGCTCGCGTGAAACTCTCTCGAAACCGAATTTAGAAACCGAAACTGAAGTTGTGAACCACTTCTTGTTCGGGTGAGGTTAGAACTGGAAAAAAAAAGAAAAAAGGTAATTTCGAAAACTCTGGTGCGTGAATAATTTGCACTACTTGTTTGGGTGCCGATGTGTATATTTCACGCGTGTGGGTTTATGCTGGAAAAGTTGTAAAATGGGTCTCCCGTAGTTTTCACGATTAAAAGACTAAACATATTATAAGGAGTACACGAAGGCCAATGGGTGGCCCACCATTCAAATGATCGAGAACAATCCAGGCTCAAAACCTGGAGTCGGGTTTGATAAAATAAGATAAACATCCCTTAAGACAAGCATGTACGCGTCATATTCTCCTAATCAATGTCGTAAGGAGAGGTGGTGTTCACTGATGGGCAAAGATGTCTCCAAATCAATCCCAAGTTGATCGCCTGCATCATGTCTGTAGACCCATTATAACCAAGCATCAAATCGCCCGACCAACTGTTAATGCCTCTAACTCCCAATCCTAATACTCGGCTAAGTCTTTTGTTAAACAAACTAGTTTTTCACCCGTGCAGCGCGACGTGGTCTGTTCTCGCCTATGAAATATAAGATTCATGTGGGGAGATTACTTCTTTTAGGTCTTCTTTCAAGGCTACTGCCGATATTGCAGTTCACAGTTTAGACTACTCATACAAAAGAAACTAAAATACTTTTACGCCGACAGAGATTGAAGGCAAAATGTACATTGGGTAAATGATATAAGTTGCCAAAGGCGAATTCAAAATTCTCAAAGGTTAACAAATTTTTTCATAAAGCTTCATGCAAACCTGGGAATTGGGGTAACACTCGATGCATGAAGCCAATTTGGAGCGCTTACGACAACCGTGAGTGAATTTGGTTTTTTATTCCCATGGATGTATTATTATGCCGATGTTTACACCACATTGAATTGATATAACTAAATTGGGTTAGATATATGTCTAAGCACATAGGCCTATGGGGGTACAGTAAAGACGTATAAATACTAACTAAATTCAGTTGGTTTATTAAGCTTCATATTAATAAACATCATATTTGTAAACTGTAATATGTAAATAGACTGCGCTTCCTATATGACTCTATGAAGATCTCCATTAGTCAAGCTACTACAACATTATGCGCATCTAAATCAAAGCAAACTCGTTGTAAATCTAGCTTCTCATCCCATAGCTTGCAAAAGAAGCCTTCCGATCTCTGCATGCTCCACATCTAAGCATTCATGCGCATAGATACATCGTCCCACTCGTGTGATATCTTTATTGGTGTAGCTGCCAGAAGAGGCGTATTATCTCTCGTATCGAGTCATCATTTGTCGAAGATGCTCAATGATAATGACATTATATTTACATACGCTAAAAATTAACAATACTTACATAAGCCACAAATTAACATGCTAGACCATTAATATCAAACACGATTGCATTTTTGCCCATTTATGATGTCCATTTATACTCGATATATCCCTGTAGCGTAGAATAAATATTACTAATTTCATCAAAAATAATGATAGGATAAAATAAATATGTCTTTAATTGCAATGTATTTTCCAGATCGTACGTATACCCAACCACTCATTGATGTGGATGATATGGTAGTATGGTACTGAATATTCAAGCTTATTAAATTGGCTTATCTTCTACCAAGTGAGCACTTTCCATGCGATTGTTAATAGTGTTTAGCTCTATGGTAACATATAGTCGATTAGGTTAAATAAAATCCATTTGGATGTAATTGGGAATCCATGTGCGCCTTTTAAATTTTTTTTGTCACTTAATATGCTAAGAGTGTTATATTTTCCGGATTTAATTTTTTTGCCAAGATCATAAGTTCGTATGGAATCATTGGATAACAAAATCAGAGAGCAAAACTTAGTATCTGAGTATTGTACGACATCCTCAAGGTGAGGTTGAGTTGAGAAGACCCTACTGTAATTGCTTGTTTATAACTCTATATGTCTTTTTATACACTACATTCTTGCAAGGTATTGTTGACTCTTCATATTTTTATAGATTAGGGTAATTTGCCAAGATATTCTCGTAGGAACCTTAAGGTAAATTACCAAATGTCTAGCATTCCCTCACGCTTGGTGCCAATGATCTAAGAGACTCGCTAGTAGGAACATTTAGGCTTTTAGTATTCAAGTGGTTCGCTTGAATGAGCATTTTATGTTCCTCAATCAAGCATTTATATTTTTGTGTTCTTCTTTTGTTACATGTTCTTTGAAATATTAATGTGCAAGTTATTTGGAAATGCTAAACCATAAGTCCGTAAAATATCTCCCTTAGATTGTTGTCCACCCGAAAATTCACACATCAAATTCTCGTCTCGCCTCTCTTTTTGTCACATGCACACATCCGACACATCCATTCTAATTTCAGTCCTCGTGAAAATTTATATGATGTGAATTGGTAGCTATGCAATAAAAACAGAAAAATGTGTAATATATTACTCATATCCCATTTCTCCAGGGATTGAACCAAGGGGATAGTTGTACTTGTAAAATTTCAAATGCAACACCTGGAAGGCGTACTAATTTGAACCGATGCATCGTGACCACAACATCCTCTCGTCTCGGTTCACCGGCTCCGCATAAATGTAGTGAACAAATTAAAGTATATGGATAATGAACCACGATCTCAAGAATCTTGTTATTACATATCCAAACCACTATAAATGACCCAAAAATACACTTGATGGTTGCAAATTGAATTTGGTTTTGTTTAGAACTGCAAGCAAAACTAAAAGAAACAATTAAATAAAATACAATTATAACCTCCTTATATTATAGAGCTCAATCATAGAAGAATATAAATTTTACTATCATCATCAAAGCACTGTAAGTAAGTTTCAAATGTCAAAGAAAACTCATGCCTGGGATCCCATCTTGAAATTTAAAAGTCATATCATCATTTTATATTAACAAAGATGTAGTAGTATAAATGAAATTGGTTCAGTATAAATTAATTCGATACCGGCTAATCTTTAATTGTTTCTTTGATTGAACATTTAATTATATGAGTTAGTGTCCTTTGCTCAATTCGCTTTTGTCTATCCTCGAGTTACGCTACCACAACTCAACAGAGTACATAAAGATCTTACATTATGTCAAGATATAACTTGAAATACAACACAAACTAATTTATAATATAAGCTTAAACCTAAGCTAAATGGCTTATACAATCATTTAATTCAAAATGTGAAACTAAAACGCCACTTAGAAAACATATTTAATTGAATGGATAAAAATACCCCAAAAAGAATATCGGACCGTGTTTATAGATGTGCCAAGTGGGATTGTGAATTTGGCAATCGGACATCCTGGATATTAATATGAACCTTTAGATCTTGCTATTAAGTAGAAGCATGTAACTTAAGAACCAGGACTGTAAAAAGAAAAACAAACAAAAAATAAAAATTGAGAGAAACAGAATCGTCAAGACATCAAATGAGGCTCAAAACCACATATTGGTTATAAAAAAGGAAATTTTGATGGAATAAATATCAATTCAAACAAAAAATTCTAACAATCTTTGGGCTTTATGAATCTAGACATTTAGAGCGAATATCAAATGAAGACGATTTCCTTTCACCCCATGGGAAATCTCAAGCTCAATCTACAGCATAACCAAATAATAGTCAACTCACCGACCTAATGCTATACAAATACAAATGAAAATATATATATAAGAAAGACCGGATTACCATTAAGTGGTATTAACAGAATCAGCTGCTTTGTCCCGATTCATTATTCTACCGCTCGTGAATCACCGAACCGTAAATCAAACAACCAAACCAACAAATATAAGAGAACATATAATTGAAATCGATGATTATAAATTTTTTGGAACCATCTATTTTAATCTATGAGTTTTATGACTAAGTATAAATAGGAGGGCTAAAACTTATCTTGAAAACCTCCAAAACCGAAAGTTAGGGTAAAAAGGGACTACGGACTACCACCGACTTTCTTCTCCGCTAAGGATATCGACTACATGTACTTGATGACTATTACTTCAACAACTACTTGTAGATTGAGTCCTATGTATTATACAAACGAAAACTAAATAGATAAAATAAAAATCAAATAACAAAATTCTGAGATGATGTTGGTATTATTCTCTTACCACCAATCAAAATAAAGTAGATATTATTCTCTTACCGAATATGCAAACACATAAAAATCAATGGTGCAAAAAATATAATAAAAATATAAAAACCCAAAACAATGATAATAATCATTTTCATTACTAAAAAACTTAATATAAAAACATTTTAAATCAAAATTGTAGATATTACGTTGTTGATATGATTACCATGATTAAATTTAAATATGAAATAAAAGATTAAAAAAATATGAACAAAAGTGAGAATCTAGCAAAAATTGTTTTCAATAAGTTATAGCTTGGGGAGACACCTAATCGTGATAGACATGGCTATTCAAAATGAAGTAAAATAATATTACCTCCATGAGAAAGACTAAATCGATGCAACTTAATATTACTTAATATAAATGAAAGAAACTCATAATAAATAACCAATCCAGATGATCATCGCATGTTTAGGTAATATTGATTAATCCATAAATTAACCAACCTCCTCAAACCATTGGATATATGAGTATGAACATCACGATCCACCATCTCCTTTCACTTAATCGAAATATTTTCCATTATCCTACACAAAAATTAAGCATTTAAAAGTACTCACAAATAATTACACAAAATATGAACTCAGATATATTTAGCTTCACATTTTTGTCAGTAGAGTCACCCGGATATCGAGGGAAGAGATTGGGTAGTAAAATTGAAACTTCGTGACAAAAATTAGTTTGGTTAGTATATAACATGCACATACTGTGAGTGGAGGAGAAAAACATAATGGAAAATAGAGTTAAGTTTTTGTAGTAAAGTACATATCTTTTCTAGTAAATATTCCTGATAAAGTAATAATCGTACTCGCAAAATAAAATAAAAAAACTAAATATGTGAGAAAAGTAGGGAAAGAATTAGCTAGATTTTCTCAATAATCATATAAATAGGTCGCCTTCGTTGTTTCATATCCATGTATCATCACTCATAGATTGCATCCGTTGTTTCGCATCCATGTATCATCACTATTGGTTGCCTCCATTGTTTCTGCATCCATGTATCATCACCATCTATATGCCGATAAAAAAGGAGTCATCACCAATTATATTAAAAGTATATAGGACTACTTAAGGGAACAACTTGTTGAATCTCAAAAATACAAACACGCTGATCCTCCTCCATCTAATAGAAAAAATTGATATTAAATTTGTGTATAATTAGATTGTACTAATTATATAACTCAAACAGGAGAATCAAAAGAAAATATGAAAATCGAATTATATAACTAAACAGAGAGAATCAAAATAAAATATGAAAATAAAAACTATGTTGACATCAGCTACTCTTGTTCTTCTACTACCGTAAAAAACATAACCGAAGTCAGAAAACACAAAAAATATATCGCGAACTCGTAAGAAATCAAACGAAAAATAATAAAAATAGCAAAACCAAATACAACGATGTTAATCGTTGATTAGTTTCATGACCTTTATGAATTACCTAATGAGTTCGTGATTTACGAATTAAAGAGTATCGCCAAGTTTTACCTGATTTTATCCCTTGATATTGCTTACGATGTCGTGATACAACAACTATAATAGGTGCATAATCCAAGCACCTACACAATAAATAATTTTATTAGAGAAAAACAATCAAAAAATCATGAAAGAGAAAAACAACGTGGAAACATGTTTTGCCTCTTCTCAATGATTTATAGATAGATAATCATTAAAAAAGACTTGTTTTGGAAATAATATCAATCGAATATAACACTTTTTCTAATAATATTAGCTGTAATAGAAATTATCTTTATATTTATTCATTTATTATATGGAAAATGCTTTATATAGAGACAATATAACCACAATTTCCATAAAATAAAGATTTTTCTATAAAAATAATTTTGATACATGTCTAAAAATATCAAAAACTCTTATATAATAAAAATATCTTGATCCAAAATTCACACAAAAATAATAATGTAAATAAATAATATTTATTATTTTTGTATATTATTGTCAAAAATAAATAATACATACTAAGAATACTCGTGCATGTCTAGGGATAGTAATTACTTTTTTTAATTTTTAGAATGAATAATACAAACAAAAATTATTGAAGTTCATTTTTCTATTCTTCCCATGATTTTTATATTTTTCTATATTTCCTTTTTTTTTTTTTTTGCTCTGGATTGGTGTTTATGGTTTTGCTTAAAAAGGATTCATTAAAAGTTTTCTTTTCAACTATTTGAAAGATTTGCTGATTTTTCTGCATAAGAAGTGCACTTTGATCCTCAAAAGGTATTTTTATTTTAAGTTTTAATCATTAATCATCTAAATTTTGGAGAACCCTTAGACGTTTGTTTCCCAACTTGATGCAATAATGTCTCTGCATTGAGGGTATCTAAACCAGAATTGATAACAGCGAAATGGTGGTCTTCGTAGAGAGTAGCTTCCTTGGATTTGTATGCAGTAAGATGGGAGAATGATCTGATCCCATAGGGAGTAGGTGATATACCAGTGTTTCTTTATACTTGAAGAACCAAGAAGAATTTGCTAATGCTCGAACTTGGAGATTGGCTCCGTTGTTACACCATGTGAATGGACTATCAGAAAATGGAATATACATCGATTTTTGTTACAGGGAAAGCTGAAACGTACAAGGGGAAACTTGACCTCTGGTCCAGAGGATCGGACTTGTATTTTTATTCAGAGACAAATATCCATAAGGCAAACTACGCATGCGTCAAACATAGTCCACCTCTAAATTAAGTTTCAATACACGCAACTGACTGTTATGTTCATAAAAATTAACTGCCATCAAGCCAGGGAATTACAGTTTTATTCATCAGTGAATAATCCTTCACGGCCAGCCATGAATCCTCCATCCCTAGGATGTTGAACATTGTAATCCATGCAATAACAGCAGCCATTGTTTTTATCTCCCTGCAAGGCGAATTCATAGAGTTGCCAACACAAGCAGTCATAAATCATAATAGTGATACAAACAAATCAATTAGCAAGCAAAACAATGCACCTAACAGTAGCAATAAGAGATGAATGAGTCCACATCTACATGTTAAATACAAACCTGAAATTGACTTTTTTGGCCCCATGCATCTGCAGCGCTCGACAGAACGAACCTTGTTGAGAGTTATCAGTTCAGCAAAAAACATCTCCACTGGAGCATCAGCAACATCGGTCTTTTAGCCATGAAGTCGATATGGTGAAGAAGGCGTCTCGGAAGAACCACATTTGTAATGTAACCAGGCTCCACCAGCTCATATTTTGTACCCTACGAAATTTACGCCAAGGCAACAGAACAAAAAAGAAAGATTAATCCCACAAAAATGGAGATTGAATTCAAGGAAAGCAATAAAGATTCAGAAGAAAACTGACTGTTAGTTCGTTATAGACACTTATGGCATCCATTGCATATGGCCTTACTAAATCATGGCGGTCTTTAGTTGTGAACTTGGGTTTAGCATTAGACCTGAAACAGCCAAGATCAAGACCAAAGTCACTCAAAAAATTTGAGCAAATTAAAAGCATTGTATTGAGTTTGTGAGAAAGACCATGTTCAAGTTTAAGATTCTCTTCGGAAATCACTCAAAACTCAACAAAGATGACTAACTGGTAGCGCCTAAGTTGGCCGTAAAGCATAAACATACTACATAAAGGGTAAATGAGCACGAGAAAGATAACAAACAAGCAAACTTCCATTTGCTTATGTTAGGTTTTGACTTATATTAGAGATTCTTTATCAGCACCATGCCACCATCATCCCCATGCATTGTCTTTTTACTAATCTTCTAGATACCTATTGCATCCGATAGGTTTACAATATGAGTTGGGTCATCCTAGTTGGGATTTTCCTAAAAAAAACCAACAAAATCACTGTATCTGATTTAAAATTACGTTGAAAGAATCGATAACAGTGGCGAATTTCAAACTTTACTTTGCAGGTAATTATTGAGATATACACGGAGCAATGTTGACGAGTCTCCAATTTACTAAAATCTTACACTATGTATCATTCCTACTATGTGATATTGTGATGTACAAAAATCTATTCGCTTCTGCATTTCTTTCACCCCCTTCCTTAACTGGCAACAAAGATGATTACCATATGCAGGATCGAGATTGTCCAACTGTTACGTGCATCATACATGCACGTTTAGGATCTAGTTTTATCTGTTTAGTTATTTTGAATTGTTTTACTAGTCAGTTATCAAGTGGGAAATTATCCTAACTTGTACGGATAAGTTTAGCAAGTTATTTCATCAACCAAAACTCTATATATAAGTGTTATTTGTAATTCAAGAAACTATCAGTTGAATGAATTAAAGGTTAGTCTTCTAACAGAGGTTATGGTGTCCTTTGATGATACGGAGGTCGGCGTGACGGTGTCCCTCTGACGATACTGAAACTATTCAGCAAAGCCATTTTATCATCCGTTTCAATATCACTGACTGTCAATTCCATGATCTGTTATGCAAGTACATAACACCAACATGGGAACGCCGAACGTGAGCTTTAATTGAAATACCCATCAAAACTGGGCAGTGTCTGAAGCATTTTAAAGCAAATGGAAGTGTTTAAGATGGATTGGACATGTGTACAACAAGGTAATCAAACATGGCAACGACAAAAGCATTGTAAGTTAAATCAAGCATTTATAGATATGAGCTGCAAATAAAACCCAGAAACAAACAGCAGCAACCCCAGCACAAGCACAGATTCAATCATCGTAACAAAGGAAAAATGTTCAATAACAGTTAAACGAGGGAATATCTACTAAACGAGGGATGTATCAACAAATAAATAGCAGACAGGAGCTTCAAAATCCCCCCAAGAAATCGCAATTTATAACTCAATTAGGGATTTCAATTTCAAAACCCTATAGCAAAAACGGGCTCCAAAATCCAAGAAAAAAAATCGCAACTTATAACTCAATTAGGGATCTTAAAACCCCAGTCAGGATCGATTAGATAATCGTTGAAAAGTTAAACAGAATTACCGAATAGGCACACCCGTCGAACGCAAACTTTTGGAGTTAGAAGAACTACCGCCCCGTTTCTTAGCTGTCCATTGCCTAGAACGTGGACGCAGAGCCGCCATCGTTCTACCCTCTCTCTCTCCCTCCATACCTTGAGCAACCACCATTCAAATGGTCGAGAACAATCCAGGCTCAAAACTGGAGTTGGGTTTGGATAAAATCAGGTACACATCCCATAAGATACGCGTGACATCCTCTCCTTATTCATGTTCGAATCTTCAAGTTTCTTATACCGACTTTGGCTTTAGTTCTGTATATGAATAGCTACCGCCAGTGGTCATTTTGCAACAACTTCGGTGATAATAAAAAGCCTGGCATTTTTAAGGGCCACTCAAAAGGAATTAGGGGCCATCTTTTTATTCCCATCCATTGAAGGGGTTAAGGGGTGTCTTAAAAATAGGAAATTATCTATATTGTCCTTCACCTTTATACTAAATATAAACCAATATCCTTTATTTTCATAATCACATCATTCCTTTTCTTCTTCTCTTTTCTACCCATTGAAAAAAAAAAATCATCATTTTAATTTTGATTGAAAACAAAGATCGTCGATCAAACAAATGTTATGATTAATTGTTAAAAAAATAAAAACCCAAAATTCATTAACCTTGAAGTTGAAACATAGAATATCAAAAAAAAAAAAAAGAGAGCTAAACAAACAAAACGAATAGATGATAGTAGTTGTGATTCAAAATTAGGATTTGATTACTTGAAATCAAAAATTTGACCGAAAATTTCTTGGATTTACAGTAGCAGAAACATAATCAGAAGATAACAATCTATTTTTCCTACCGATTATGGTTGATGTTTTTGGATTTACAGTAGCAGAAACATAATCGGTAGATAATAATATACTTTACCTACCGATTATGGTTGATGTTCATCATTTATTAAGAACATCGACCATAATCGGTAGGTAAATTGATCGTTATCTACCGATTATTCTTGATTCAAAAAATTCAATTTCTATGTACTAAAAGTTATGCACAATCGGTAGATAATGAACACCATAAACTACCGATTGTGAAAGTAGAAAATTTCGAAATTTTATTAAGTTTTGAAATTTTGAATTTGGGGCATGAACACAATCGGTAGATAATAAGCATCACTTATTAAGCAATTTACTACCGATTATGGTAGTACCAAAGTTCGAAATTTTTAGGATTTTGGAAAAATCACATTTTAGGGCCAATATACATTCGGGAGTTAAATTTACTACCGATTATGGTAGTACTAAAATTCGAAAATTGAGTATATTCGGAGGTTAAAGTAACAAACTTTACTACCGATTATGGTAGGTACCAAAGTTCGAAAATTTTAGGATTTTGGCAAAATCACATTTTGGGGCCAATATACATTCAGAAGTTAATTTACTACTGATCATGGTAGTGCTAAAATTCGAAATATTCGAGGTTAAAGTAACACACTTTACTACCGATTATGGTAGTACCAAAGTTCGAAAGTTTTAGAATTTTGGCAAAATCTCATTTTGGGGCCGATATACATTCGGAAGTTAAATTTACTACCGATTATGGTAGTTAATGAAATTCGAAAATTGAGTATATTCGGAGGTTAAAGTAACACACTTTACTACCGATTATGGTAGTACCAAAGTTCAAAAAATTTAAAATTTTGACAAAATCTCATTTTGGGGCCGATATACATTCAGTAGTTAAATTTACTACCGATTATGGTAGTACCAAAATTCGAAAATTGAGTATATTCGGAGGTTAAAGTAACACACTGTACTACCGATTGTAGTTAAACTACCGATTGTAGTATTAACTACCGATTGTAGTATTAACTACCGATTGTGGAAGGGCAATTTCGCCATTACGAAATACGCTAGATAAAGGCTAGCTTCAATTTAGGTTTTGGTGACCTTATGTTGTCTTATTGTTGGCCCCTAATTCCTTTTGGGTGGCCCCTAAAAATGCTACTATAAAAAGAACGCGAAATTGGGGGATATAAAAAGGAATTGAGGGATATAAGAAAATGACAAAAACTGGATCCAGATATCAATTCGGGGTCACCCCTTATCTAAGTATTTTTTTAAATCCTAATCTACCCCTCACTAATCAGGTTAGTGGTTAATAATAATTAGTAAAAATCTTAAGTATTTGTTAAATCATTAGTGTGTATTTGTATTTGGGTGAATGAGATGAGAGTAGAAAGATGGAAAAAAAATTTGAGAGGGAACTTTTTTTGGTGAAAGCGGAGGATGATTGTGAAGAGAGAATTGCTGCTAAGAGGTTGAAAATTTGATTTTTTTCTTTGAATCCACCATTGTTCTGGTGAAATAGCTCGGTGCCTGACATTGTATTCAACCTAAAACCATGCCGGCATTTGTTGGAAATTTTCATAAATGTTTACACTATCAGGGGGGCATAGCCCCTCCAGTAACAAAATTTTCCGGTTTTGATCTTCAAAACCTATTTATTTTAGTTTTAACCGCCCACTTTGCCGCACAAGAAGTTAATTCTCGAGCATGCCTAGTGCCTATCCCGGCATAGTATGTTGCTTAAATTTCTATGCCGGCACATGATGAAAAGTATCCAGGAAACTTCAATTTTTTTTCACTTGACTACCGGCATTGATAGAAGAACCATCGAGCATGCCGGCACTTAGTTACGGCATTGAATGTTAGTTACCAAGCATGCCTAAGCACCATTTTCCGCATGGTTCTTCACCAACCGCATGGTCTTCATCACTTCCGGCGATGTAAAAAAATATTTCGTTTTGAATTTTTTTCGGTTTTGACGGGCCCACTTCCGGCATAATTAGTTAATTTTCGAGCATGCCGGCACAGGTTTCCGGCATAGTATGTTGCTTTAATTTTTATGCCGGCACATGATGTAAAGTATCCAGAAAGTTGAATTTTTTTTTCACTTGACTACTGGCATTGATAGATTTCTATCGAGCATGCCGGTACTTAGTTACTGACATTGAATGTTAGTTACCAAGCATGCCGTGCAGTTCCCATGGTCTTCATCAATTCTAAGCATGGTATTCATCACTGCAAAACATGATCTTCATCACTTCCGAATTAAAAAATAAAATTTGTTTCTAAAGTGAGGAGCCGGCAGAGAAGGAGAAGAGAATTTGAAAGAGAGTGGGGAGAGTTTAGAATTTGAAAGGGAATGGGGAATATTTAGGTTTCAAAGCTCTAACCCTGAAAGAGATTAATAAGAAGTGGAGATGGAAATGGGGATATGATTTTGTTTTTTGATTTTAAGTTTTTTAATTTTTATTTTGAGGGAAGGGTATTTTAGTATTTTCATACCCAAAAGTCACCCCTTAGCAGACACCATGGGTTGGGAGAAGTAATCAATATCCCGCGATTCCTTTTTATATCCCCCAATTTCGCGTTCTATAAAAGGCTCCATTTTCTCTTTGTAGGAAACTAGAAATAACCAGTGACGTAACGGCACGGCACGGGACGTGATAATTTTTGGTTATAATGATTTTAATAATCACGCTATGATAAGTCCTAATTTCACCTTTGAAAAATTGTAGCTATGAAAATCTTAAATAATTGTCATCTAAAAAGTTATATTTTCGGTTACAGTTGCAATTGATTAAAATAGTAGTTTTTGAAAGAAAAAAAAAATCTATTACATTGTTTTATTCTATTTTGACCTTAAATAATTCTTATTTTTTGATCCCCATAGATTGGTAATCTTCGATGATACACTATGATGAATCTTCATCTGATAAGCAATAAAAGTAATTACGTCCTCCCAGCAATTCTTTCTCGATCACTGGGATTATGGTCTTATGTTCATTATTTATATGCTCCGGTGATTCCATTCCGGTATTATCACATGTCCTTCCCATTGTATGGTTTCGGTGGAACCTCAAATCCATTCTCTCATTTTCTTCCCGAATCATCGATGCAGTTCCCGCCACAGGTGATGCATGAAGCAAGGCTTTTCCTCCATTTTCCTCAAAGGAACATCGATATTCTCTCTTCGACATGGTCGTCTCAATTCCTTGTCGGATTTAGACTTAGAATTCCCCAACGGATGTCCAGGTATAAATTCTAGCAGGAGAACCATTCGTTTTATCTCATCTCGGTTCACGGATTCCAAGTGTTTGTATGCCTCATTATTCATTGTATACTTTGGGTCGTATATTTGTCATCGATGCGGTTTCTTATCTGATTTTTCCTGGCTTCCTTCACTCATCCCGGAAATATGGTTTCTTTGAGTTTCTGAACTATCACCGCAATACATTGATTTTTCCATAGCTGAGACACACAATAAACAGTAACGATCACTGTATATATATTATGCAAAAAAACATAGCCATTGTTCATTAAAGATATTACATATTGTTGTTTATTCAAAGTAATACTACAAAAATCAAATCAAAGTATCTTGAAATTTACGCAACTTAATATGCTCGCGAAATGGTATCTACAGTCGATCTTGTTGTCCTTCTCCGTTTTTGTATTTTTTTTCTCGTCACACCAACCATTTACTTATAGTCTCCATATCATGATTTTCATTTTGCTAAGGAACACATATCCCTTCCAAGTTACCTAAAATGCATTTTAATGTCATAATGTCAAATTATTAACTTCCATTGTTTTCATGAATTCAAATATTTGAGGACGCCATTCTTGGGATGAACTTAAGGAGGAAACATTCCCTCTTCAAGTGTAACGGAAGAAGAATAAAATATAGTGATCAATTTCATGACAAAATAAAAGTATAATAAGTTGAATAATATAATTATAAAATTGTAATTGCTTGAAGACTTTAATTTTGGTTTGGAATTGGATGTGATTTTATCTAGTAATTAATGGGAAAACGTCACAGAAATGTAATTGATTTTTACCAAAATATATTGAATAATATATAGTCACTCCTAGGAGTTCTTTTAGTATAGTCAATAATTTGTCCTTGGTATGTGATTAGCTTGTTATAAAATTACATTAGATATTGTTGTCGCCTAGCATACTATTAACAAAATTAAATTCAACGCACCGATCCCATAATCCAAGCACCAAGTATTCAGTTAATCTTTCATTAAAACAACATAGAAACTAAATGACTAATCAAAAAGCATGAACATAAGACTCGGGCCATCGGCTCCAAAAAACACCCCATAAATAACTGCTTAAATCTTGGTAACTCCTTAAAAATCTCTATTAAATCTAAAATAAACAGTTCCCTTCACACTAATGATTGGTTAGTGCCATCCTTAATAAGCATAAATTTCTAGGCTCTGGAGTTTATTCATTGCAACTAAAAAAGTTTCTCCCATACCCCCAAACTTAAATCTAACACTGTCCTCAATATTTTAAAGATGAAATTAAAAGCATGAACAAGGAGAAACTGTTACCATTTGAAGCAAAAGAGTTAAGGAAAGATATTACCGTGTTGCATGAGCTTGGGTTACCTCCCAAGAAGTGCTAAGTTTAAAGTCTTCATCCAGACTAAGAAAGGATTAGTCACCTCATAAAATCATAAAGTAATAGCCGGAAAATCCGTGGGTCATTAAAACCAAATAGAGCTATCACAAATAAAAGTAATCTGCAACCTGCCAAGAGAATAAACAAATAAAGTACACCCTTGTCTAGTTTCATGTTTAAGACAACTACGTCTAGTTGTGGTTTAGGTTCAGGTTCTATAACTGGGTTCAAATAAAATATTTTCATGGGTTGCATTTCCTCGTAGCTAAGATCCGATTCAGGTATTAGAGTCTGGAAAAACTCAAGTAAAAACTTAGAAGCACACAATAATAACCTAAATAACTGTGGATCCTTAAAGTCAATCAGGTTTGACTCACACAATTGACCATGATGAAAGTGCTGGTCAATTTTAGGCAAATGTGTCGATTCTAATCTCCTGAAGTACTTAAGTTTAGTATCAAAACTAAATAATGGACACGTCTGAAACTTATACGTTCCCACAATTGGTTGAAAAATATTTGGTGGGAAAACAAAATCAATCTGGGTATCATAGCCTGGGTAAACCACATCATCCAGAGGATGGGTTTCTAACAACTGAACTTCTTTATGGACATCACTAGGTTCAGGAAAATGTGTATGAAGATAATCTTTTAAAATGGTTGAGGCACATATGTCAAGTCCCAAGTGAGGGATCTCTGTAAGAGCTAAAGGTAAGGCATAAGGAGAATGATAATCACCCCCAAACTTAGAGTTTTGGGTGTCTCTAGATAGACTAGCTACAATTTCCATAATTTCTAGATCATCAGAATCCTGAAAATAATCAATTGCTTCTTCTAGGTTATACTCAGGTGATGCATCCTCACTCATATTTGAACTATCCGCGAGTCTATCTTTTTTTTCTAAGGCTAATGTTTCTAAATCGCAAGACTTTAAAACAATATTCTCATAATAAACTCGCTCCTCTAAACCATCATCGGCTTCGTAATCCTCGTCTAAAACAGTGGTATCTCTAGTCAAATCCTCGTCCTTTTGAATAGGTGAATAATTATTAAAATTATTTGGATTTGAACTAGAAATAATATTATCATTATAAAGCTCAATAAGAGTAACAAATTCCTGATCACTATGCCTACATATTCAAATTCTTCATCAGCACTATCCTCATCATAATCATCAAAATAGCATGAAAATGGTGGAACCTCATCTAAACATGTAGTGTTACCAATTCTAACTTTGTCATCCTGATTATGCAAATAACTATACTTATTTTTAAGGGTATTATTGGAAACACTATATTGGAAATTAAGACTATCTTGAGCTAATTTTTCTACAATCCTATTTGTATTCTCAGTAAATTGCTTGAGAGACTCTTCTAAAGACATCTTTGACTGCTCTATGGGCTCATCTGTAATATTAAAGGTTTCCTTCATAAATAAGGTATGACTCCTGAGAGACTCTTCTAAAGAAATAGAAGGATTTTTTTGCTCATATGAATGGTGGGGGTGCGAATAGTAATTGGGATCACCATGGTATGAACCATAACCTTGAAAAGTTTGATGTTCCCAACCACTATTCACACTGTCAAAGTAATGTCTACTTTTAAAATCAGTCGGATACTCGTTGTATTGGCTATTGTAATACCAGTTCGACATTCTATTGCAGGGTTGTGAGTTGTCACACAAAATAAAACCATTGACAGGGATTCGTGGGTGGATAGAGTCTTACCTCCACTGGGGACGGCGATAAACTGTTGAAGTCGACTGTGCCACCGACTCCTATGTCAGTGTACGAACCTGAGGGGCCGAGACAGTATCGTAACTGTCGTCCTTCCCTGTAAACAGTTTATATTTAATTTTTAACCCTTCCTTAGGTTTTAAAAATAGTAATGTCCAATGTCCCAAAAATAAAGTTCAAAAAGTCCAAAAATAAAAGATTACAAAAAAATAAAACCTTATTTACAGTTTCTAAAAATAAAAAGAAATAAAGTTCAAATAAAATAAATATATACAGAATCTTCTTCACTCTTTGGACTCCTCTTTTCTTTCCTTCTTTGGCGATGCTTTCCTTTTATAACACTTTTTCTTTCCTTGTAGCTTCGCTCCAAATCTGAAAGAATCAAAAAAATACCAAAGGCGTAAAAGAGAACAAAAAATAATAAAAATAGCCTAAAACAAATCTAAATACAAGTCCGTGTCGGCGGCGCCAAAAATTAATGTAGTTTTTACAGTGGTAAGAATATTGGTTCGTTTAAGACTTGTGAAGATTTTGTTTTAGACTTAAATTAAAATACAAACTCAAATAAATTCGATTTCAAGATTGTTTAGACCACTGAGACTCGGGATTCCACTATTGACCAATTAAGTGATTTCATCTAATCAATATTCATGCAATTCTTTGCGTTTAAAGTGATTCTAATTTATTGCCTCTAGTAGATTTTTGAAGTAACAATTGTATACATCAAGCATGAAACATCAAAAGTCTTAAACTAAGCATGCTCCATCAAAACGGGTCACAATCATTCAATAAAATCAATTTTCCAATATTAGTTCCATGCAAATAATCATAAAAGAAATTGCAAGAATTAATTAAAATAGAAATATACCACTTTTCATGGAGCTATGGCTTCCTCCGTCGCCTCAGCTAAGGGGTTTAGCTCCTCATATTATTCACGTGTTCAAAATAGGTGTTCATAGCTCAAAAGTGTGAAAAACAAGAGAAAACTAATAAAGCAAATGAGTTTTGATCAATCAAGCACATTGAGGAACCCTAACAAAAGTGTTGCGAACTCAAATAATTGTTGGAAAAATTGTTACAAAGGTATTGAGTTTGAAAGTATAGGCAACGAAATTAATGACTGACTTTGATCGTCTTATGTTCTTCAGCTTCTTCTTCCTCGCCTGCAACTAGGGCTGTTCCCTGGATTGTTCCTTCTGCTACCAAACTGCTCTAAACTTACACCAAAGTCTCGGCAACCCTTCTGGAACTCTTATGACTCGTATTTATACCCACAGACCTCAAAAATCTCGAGTTAAATATTTTATTTCCTTGCCTGCACCGGAAGTTACGCAAAATATTTCTTCTTATTCTTCTTATTCTTCTTTACTTCCTTACGCGGCTTCTATAGCTGAGTATCTCCTAAATGATGTCACCAAATCTCGCAGGATATGTACTCTTTCCTTTTTCTCCAAGTACTTTCCCGTTTCAAAACAAACAAAATATCGAGAAAATCTCCACCTCCCTGTTTTATCAAAATCTTTCTTCTTCTGCGAAAACAAGACTCTTACCAACCCTGTTCGATCCTAAGAGCATCTCCAATAAAGGGTGAATCTTTTTATTTTTCATGACACACAGGATTTTAGACCCCCAATTGACATAAATCCATCTCCAATGGTTAGATCCTACAAATTAGGAGGGATGTGAACATAAATATGAAGGTGTTCAATAAAGTCTTATTTACACCTTCACTTGCACCTCCACCTCATATTTTAATTTATTTTATTTTTTTAGAAATTAGTTAAAGTAAAAATAAACGGTTAAGATTTTATCATACAAAATATTCTAAGGATTAAACCCTTCAATATTAGAGATGGTATTTTAACCGTGGAGTCCTATATTTACTATATATGTAAAATATCCTAAATAAAGGTCTTAATTAGACTTCCACGTAGGATTTTTTACACCCACTTTTGGAGATGTTCTAACAGGTTTAAATCAACCCAGGTCCATGAGAAAATCCGATGAAATCACGGCCAAATCCAATCCAGAAAATGTCAACAACCCGTGAAGCTCCATACCTCTGTTTTCCTTCTCCCGGCTTATCTAGCCCAACTGCATCAAATCCATCGAGTAAATCAAGCCCTTTTAGCAAAAGGACCCATTGCAGAATCGATTCCGTGATTGAATCTTCTCACAAGTGACCCAAAATCGAAACCTAATATCATAGTAAAAATCAAAATTTCCCGCCTTTTTACTGAATTTGAATTTGGAAAGATGACCTCCCCCTATCTAGTTCTGGTATGGCAATAGTAACTTCCCCGAGGTTACCCCTTATCAACTGGGTGCCCCTTATCCATTTTAGGGTGCCTTTAGTAATTTTCTCCCATGAGCACAAAAACCACTTTTCGAGCCAATTTCAACGCAAAAGTCCATTTATCGAAAAACACCTACAAATACATAAAATAGCAAAAAAAAAAACACAAAATCGAGCACTAACAATATGGAGAATTGAGACCAAAATAGACACATAAATGCGTCTATCACTTCTCACTCCTCAAAAGCACTGCATTGAAATTCTCTCTTGGATTCACAAATGTTTGTGATTGTAGCTTTTTCAAAGTCTGTGCTTTTAGTTGATTCATGTTTGTAGCCAATTGTCCCATTTGAAGTTGCAAGTCCTTTATAGCCATATGTTGTTTCTGCAGAATTGTATCTTGTCGCTGAGCATTTCCATCTTGCTTTTGCATCGTAGCATTCATCATCTCCTCTAAACTACAATCCTGAGTCTGTTGTTGAGGCTGAGGTGGAGGTTGTGGTCGAAACTGTGGTTGTTGAAAACCATTATGTCTCCCATAATGATTAGGAGCTGCAGTTTGATGATTTGCATAGCTGAAATTTGGGTGATTTTTCCAACCTGGATTATAAGTATTATAGTAGGGATCATACCTTAGACTTTGATTAGGGAACACATCATTCACCTGTTCAGACTCTTCTTCATAAGTAGGAATAATCACTGTTGTCATTCGTTGTACTACCTTCTCTATGTTGTTCATCCATTGTATGAATACGCAGACTCTCTAATGTCACTAATCTTCTGACATTAGAGTTGTTTCTGGTGTAGAATTGTTGAGCGTTGGCAGCATACTCTCAATCAAACCGGTTTCCTACGAGATTGTCTTTTCAGTAAGTGAACCACCGACAGCTGAATCAATCAAATTCCCCTTTTCTGGAAGTAATCCTTCGTAGAAATACTGAATCATGAGTGTTGAGGATATATTACGGTGTGGGAAGCTTGTCACCAACCTCTTATATCTCTACCAGTATTCATATAGATACTCCCCGTAGAATGCCATTAATCTCCTTACGAACGGATGCCGCTTTGGAAGAAGGAAAATACTTTTCTAGAAATATATTTTTCACCTCATTCCATGTCGTAACACTTCCTGGAGGAAGGTAATACAACCGTTCTTACGCTAAGTACGGTAATGAGAACGGAAAGGCTTGTAGCATAGGTTGTATCTCTGTCCGTGGTTGCATGCCTTAGAATCGTCATCGTGTTCAGGAACTGTTGAAGGTGTCGATTTGGATTTTCACCTGGATGTCCCTTGAACTTTGGTAGGTGATGAAGTATATTCGACTTCAGCTCCATTGGGTTAGTGATTGTAATGCACAATGGTTGCGAATCTAATCATAGAGATGTCAACTCACCTAAATTCCTCACCGGAGGTGAGGGTCTCTCTCGTCGTATGTATTAACCATCTCTTGTTGCGAAGATTGATGTGCTTTTAATACTGTTCCCTTGCGAGTTCGAATTCCACACCTTGGGTAATCCCATTGTTTCGGTGCTAGAGATTAAGTACCTGAAATAAAATTCTCAAAAACTAAAAATAAAACTAAAGCAAAAATAAAATAAAATAAAAAGAAATAACAACTAAAGATACCGACTGCTCCCTCGCAGCGGCGCCAAAATTTGATGCGTGCCGTAGGTGCACAAATTAATTCTCTTATATTCTACTTTACTAATGAATAATATAGTAGCAAATAAGATTCGTTCCCACGAAGGGCTGAGAGTTTTAGTCGTCAAAAAGCGTCACAATGACGGTTTTTGTTTCAGATGAAAGCAAAATCAATGCAATTAAAATAAAATAAAGTTGCAAGCATTAGAGAGAAATATGATCAGGGAATCCTTCTTCGTCACTAAACAGTTATCAAAGTAGCATATTCATTTATTCTTTGTAAATCACAGATTATTACCAACCGTAGAATAACAAGTATGCTTAGCTATTCCCAAAATTCCTTATATGAATAGAAAATAGGTACGCTTGGTCTCCAAATTCTCTCCGTATGAACCACCTTGAGTTACGCTTACAAGATGTAATTTAGTCGAATGCGTTAAGGTTTATGAACTTAGGTTTGATCCTGGCAGTTAAACTCAGTACGCTCGGTCCACTTACTAGGGTTTTTTTTACTTGCGATTGCTCCACAGGATCCCTATGCAAGGTTTCACAATTTCTACCTATGTAAGAGTTACTCAACATTTACGGATATCATAACTCACTACTAGCATTAGGTTCACTAATAAACTAACTTAGTTGGCCATCTAAACAATTTATCAACAAAGAGTTAAAATAAAAAATAGAGTTCAAAAAAAATATATAGAAAGGATAACTTAGTATTTTTATAGTTTTAAGACACCCTTATGGTATATTTAAGATGGTTTTATCCCTGCCTTCCTCACAAATCCCAAAATTATAGGTTCCTAAGTAATTTTTCTAATAATTTATTTAGTTTTTAAAAATTCTAGCAAATAATGCGTTGATTAGGAGCTACTCTATAGAAATATTTTGGTCATTCTAATTTCTTTTGACCTTTTTAACGCGGACAAATAAATTAGGACGATGGAGTAACTAAAAACAAACAACAAGCAAAGAAACTCGAATATGATGAGTATCTTGTCTCAAATATATAAACATACTCTATCCATAATTTCTTTAACCTGAACTCCAAGGGATGTTTTGTTAGAGCACTGCTCGGTCGAACTCACATGCGTTGTTATCTCAAGCATGTTTTTCAATGTTAGTGATCAAAACTATAAGTCTTGATTTCTAGTCTACTTATAGCTAAGTCTCGGACTAGGATAGAAAGTGTAGTTGAGCTCAAGACTCCATGGTGATCATCATACAAAAACGAAGAACTACTCAAGGAACTGGTGGAACTTCATCGACTAAAAGGTATGTGGAGACTTGAACTTATCTATCACTCAAAAGTCTATCTACTCTATCTCTTATCTTGAGACAAAAGTCGTTTTGCTATATAGACTTTGATTATACACATTTGCTATTTCGAGCCGAGTTTATCTCGCTTATCTATTTCTCGAAATATGTGTTGTGAAGCTTTCGCTTTGGCCAAGTTCATCTTTACTAGTGACGAAAGTCATATTAAGTTTCAATCACTTGAAAATGGCTTTGGCGAAAAATGGTTTGTGAATAACAACTATATAACGTCCTCTAAGAATGTGTCAATGGTTGAAATGAGAGTTTAGATTACATAACCATGAAAGGATATAAACATTGTATAGTAACACATATGTGTGTAAGTCCTTATTCCTTGAACCAAAGTATGCGTACTTTCTTTGCTTTCGGAAAACCGGAACTAGAGTCGCGTGCGTCGGAAGTTCTCATCAGAGAATTTATCTTTGGAGTTTGTGAACTAAAAACAAACTTATTAGGGTACTTAAGTCCGCGTACCGGTATGCGTACTTAAGTTGGTTATTTTCTAAGAACGATTATTTGTGGACTTAGACTTATATAAACTAAGGAATGCATAATTGCAAACCGTGGCTATAAAGTTCATGAATCAATTCGAGTGAATCAAATCGTTTTTGTTTCAATTGTGTCTATTATATAGATCTAAGCAATTGAACAACTCTCTAACTAGTTCATTTGAGTCATTTGAACTAGTTATGGTAAAGAAAAATATGGTTGATATGAAAGTGCTCATATGGCTAACCATTTGGTTAACTACTGTTGAACCAACTAAATGTACATGTTTGGGTACAGTTACACAAACCTAAAAACGTGCATTTCATTTGTGTGTAACAAGCTAATTTTCGATTTAACGGTTGAAAGATATTAGCTTGAATCTAATCAAGTTTTAATCTAACAGTGAATATTAAATGCTTTGTTACTAAGCTAATATTGATTGCAAACCCTGATTTGAAAGACCATATAAAGGAGAACTCTAGCAACTGGGAAACCTAATCCCCACACCTCTTGTGTGATACTAGTTGTATAAGCTAGATTCGATTCTCCTTTAACCTTAGGTTTCTATCGAGACCCTGTAGGTTAACAACTTGAAGACTTCATTGGGATTGTGAAGCCAGACCGATACTACTTTCTCGTAGTTGTGTGATTTGATCTTGCTATTTCTATCGTACTAAGCACAATCGTAAGGATTGGCTTGAGATTGATTTCTCCGATAGGCAAGATATAAAAGAAGTCATAAACATCTTCGTTTCATCGTTTGTGATTCTGCAATATCTTCTTTCGCTAGTCGATTAATATTATTGTGAGGTGACTGATAATTCTAGGCTGTTCTTCGGGAATATAAGTTTGGGATATCAATTGGTTCCTGTTCACCTTGATTTATCAAAAGACGGAACAAAAACTTATAGGTATTTATGTGGGAGATGGATTTATCTATTACCGTAGACTTTTCTGTGTGATACATATTTGTTTATTAAAGTCTTCGACTTTGGGTCGTAGCAACTCTTAGTTGTGGGTGAGATCATCTAAGGGAATCAAGTGCGTAGTATCCTGCTGGGATCAGAGACGTAAGGAGCGCAAATATACCTTGGATCAGTGTGAGATTGATTGGGGTTCAACTACAGTCCAGACCAAAGTTAGTTTTTAGTAGTCTAGTGTTTGTAGCGGCTTAATACAGTGTGTGTTCAATCTGGACTAGGTCCCGGGGTTTTCTGCATTTGCGGTTTCCTCGTTAACAAAACTTCCGGTGTCTGTGTTATTTCTTTTCCGCATTATATTTTGTTATATAATTGAAATATCACAGGTTGTGCGTTTGAATCGATCAATTGGGAAATCCAACCTTTGGTTATTGATTGATCTTTGAACATTGGTCTTTGGTACCGTTCAAGTGATTTCTCTTGTATTCAATTAGACTCGCAGATTTCTATTTGCTTGAGTTAGTATTGAATCGAGAAAGAGAGATATAACTCCTTGATATATTTTTATTAAGATTGAGTCTGACTGTCTAGTTGATTCTCTTAAAAGTATATTGGAGTTAGTCCATACATATTGCTAAGCGAAATATTGAGTATCATTGTTGTACCCCCGCTTTTTCAGTTTTAGCATCAACAACAACTCTAAGCATGTCCCTGGTCTCTAAGTGACACAAGCAATGAAAAACATAGACTAGACTGAAACAACTTACTTTTTCTACTGGTTGGACCGGCCGGTCTGGTTTTCAAAACACTACTTTTGACCTTTTTAACGTGGACAAATAAATTATGACATAGCGAGTAACTAAAAAAACACACAAAGAAACTAAAATATGAGATGTATCTTGTGTCAAATCGAAACATTTTAAATAAACTTACTATATCCATAATTTGTTTAACCTGAATTCCAAGAGGTGTTTGATGGGCTATCGTAGGCACAACAAATTAATTAAGATATTTCCCACTAGTAATATAGCGTTAGTAAGAGATCGTTCCCACATAGAGCTGTGTAATTGATAGGTTATTTGAATCAGTAAAATTAAGTAAAAGACAAAGGGGGATTGGATTTAAGATAAATATGAAGACAATAATAAAGAAAAGATATGACCAAAGAATCCTTCGCCGTTACTAATCGTTAACGTGATCAAAATGCTTATCTATCTTTAGTTGGAACCATTCATCACCAACCGAAGGATAACGGGTATTCTTAGCTAACCCCAAAACTCCTTGTATCACCGGATAACAGCTTCGCTTAGTTACCGGATTCTATCCAACTGAGCCGCCTTGAGATACGCTTACAAGGTGTAACTCGACCGAACACTTTAGAGTTTGTGAATTTAGGTTTGATCCCAAAAGTTAAACTCAGTACGCTCGGCTCACTTACTGGTGTTGTTTCCACACACGATTGCTTTATAAAATCTCTCGGCAAGGTCTTGTATTCTCTACTTGTGTAGGAGATGCACGACAATTACAGATCGCTTAACTTTCTATGAGCAATAGACTGATCAATAGACTAATCTAGTTGTGCACCCAAACCAATCTAAGAATCAATCATAAACCCTAAATATAGTGAAAACAAACGATGATGATAAAATCTCTCAATAGATTTGTATTATTAACAAAGATTTACGCTTAGAACATTGAATTCATCCTTAATCAACAAAGGATTTAACTACTCATATTACAAAAAAGATGAAGAATTGTGGTTTCCCCATAAAGGGGTAAACCCTAGGTTTTTGATGTAGAATAAACCCTAGCTTATGATATGAGATGTATGATTGATGAAAGGCCCAATAACTATTTATATAGGTTTACATTGCTTGTGAAAAAACGGGGGTCTAACAACCACACCCAATATTTCGTTTGGCAATCTGAATAGACAAACTCCACTATACTTTCAAGAGAATCAACTAGACAGTTAGACTCAATCTAGAGAAAAGTATATCAAAGAGTTTTATATCTCTATCTCTCAATTCAATCTGCAATCAGCAAATAAGAATTTGCGAGCTCGATTGAATATAAGAGAAATAACTTGAACGGTACCAAAGACCAATGTTCAAGGATCAATCAATTTCAATCAACAACCAAATGTTGGATTTACCAATTGATCGATTTAACGCACAACCTGTGATATTTCAATTATATAACAAAATATAATGCGGAAAATAAATAACACAGATACCAGAATTTTGTTAACGAGGAAAATCGCAAATGCAGAAAAACCCCGGGACCTAGTCCAGATTTGAACACCACCCTTTATTAAGCCGCTACAGACACTAGCCTACTACCAATGAACTTCAGACTAAAATGTAGTTGAACCCTAATCAATCTCACACTGATTCAAAGTATAGTTATGTTCCTTACATCTCTGATCCCAGCAAGATACTACGCACTTGATTCCCTTAGCTGATCTCACCCACATCCAAGAGTTGCTACAACCCAAAGTTGAAGACTTGATAAACAAATCTCTCTCACAGAAAAGTCTATTGGAATAGATAAATCTGTCTCCCACAAAAATACCTATGAGTTTTGTTCCGTCTTTTGATAAATCAAGGTGCACATGAACCAATTGATAAACAAAACTTATATTTCCGAAGAACGGCCTAGTATTATCAATCACCTCACAATAATCTTAATCGTATGGTAGCGAAACAAGATATTGTGGAATCACAAACGATGAGATGAAGATGTTTGTGACTACTTTGAATCTTACCTATCGGAGATAAACCTCAAGCAAATCTTAGCAAAGATAATACTCAATCACGATAGAAGAATTAAGATTAGAATACGCAACTACAGAGAAAATAGTTGGATCTGGCTTCACAATCCCAATGAAGTCTTTAAGTCGTTAACCTACATGGTTTCGTGAAAAACCTAAGGTTAACGGATAATCGACTCTAGATTATACAACTAGTATCACACAGGAGGTGTGGGGATTAGGTTTCCCTATTGATAGAGTTCTCCTTTATATATTTTTCAAATCAGGTTTTGCAATCTAAGTTACCTTGGTAACAAAGCATTCAATATTCACCGTTAGATGAAAACCTGATTAGATTCAAGATAATATCTTTCAACCGTTAGATCGAACTTAGCTTGTTATAGACAAATGAAATCTACCCTCATTTAAGTTTAGTAACCGTACCTAAACGTGTACACCATGTCGGATCAACAGTAGTTAACCAAGGTTATCTATATGAACACTCTCATATCAACCTTATTCATCTTAACCATAACTAGTTCAAATGACTCAAATGAAACTAGTTAAAGAGTTGTTCAATTGCTATATTCTCATAGAAGTATACAAGAACACAATTGAAGCAAAATCGGTTTGATTCACTCGGATCAATTCATGAACATTATAGCCACGGTTTGCAAAGAAGCATTCCTTAATATATAAATATATAAGTTCATGAGCCAACCGATTTTAGAACTTTAACCACTCAAGTATGCATACGGGTACGCATACCTAAGTAGCCGGTCTGAGTTTGGGTTCGTCGGTATACGAACGTGTACGCATACTTAAGTACACTTCCAAAACCCAGTGGAAATTCCCGGACCTATACCTTACGCAAGTATGCGTACAGGTATGTGTACTTGGTACACGGAATTTCATAACCACAAGTACGCATACGGGTATGCATAGTTTAGTTCCGGTCATGGATCATATACATGCAAGAATGCACACTATGTTTATAATCCAATGATGGTTAAGTATTCAAAACTCTATTTCAATCATTGGAACTTTCTTAGAGGATGACAATAGCCGTTTTCACACACTATTAGCATCAAAGCAATTTTCAAGTTATTGAAATAATCATAATGAAACATTCCGAGTCTACACCAAATGATTGTATCACAAAAACCATGTAAAATGTTACTCGGTGATTTTCACATGATCATCTTTTGACTTTCGTCAAGAATATAGGATAAACTTGGTTGAAGCGAAAGCTTACCAACACATATTTTGAGAAATATGTAAGCGAGTTAAACTCATCTCGAAATCTCAAATGTGTATAATCTACAACTATATAGTAATACGACTTTTGTCTCAATATAGGAGATAGAGTCAAGTGATAGATGAGATTTAGTCTACACATACCTTTTGTTGATGAAGTTTCCCAAGCTCTAGTAGTTCTTTATCTTCAATTGATGAACGCCGTTAAGTCTAATGCTTAACTACACAATCTATCATAGTCCGAGACATCACTATAAGTAGATTAGAAATCAAGACTTATAGTTTTGATCACTAACATTGACAAAAAAGATTGATATAGCAAAGCTTGCGAGTTCGACCGAGCAGTGCTCTAACATCTTGGCATTCAAGTATCCTAGTCGGTTCCGGAAACCGACCTAAAAAGTAGTAACGAAAGACCCTAAAAATAGTTCCGGAATTTTGGCTTTCATGGTTCGCATATCCAGTTTGCGAACCATACTTCAAATAAAATCCAGGGAATCTCGTTTGCGAAATGAAATTTCATTTACTCCCGTTTGTGAACTCTGTTTGCGAACTGGCTTGTCATCGATATTCGATAAACTCGTTTTGGCCGTAAATTCTTCATCCGAACTCGGAATGACCTCATTCTTTTTGAAATTGAATTCTCTTCAATATGATGATGAGAAATCTTGAGTCTGAATGATTTAATCTCGGTCTTTGGCTCGTCTCTTTATTTTGAGCATCTTCGCTCCGTTTCGTCGCACTTCTTCCACTTCTCTTGGACTTGGGCACTAGAATACTTCTATTATTTAGATCTTTTAGTACCTTTTCACTTTTATTGAGATGACTCACCTGATGGAAACACATAAAAGAAAACCAGAGTAATAATACGAAAATATGCAAGAATAATAGCTAAAACAAGTATGGAATGAACACTAAAATCATATGAATTATGCACCTATCAGTGTTTTAGCATCAACAACAACTCTAAGCATATTCTTGGTCTCTAAGTGACACAATAAATGACACACATATGAAATGGATAACCTACACTAGAATGAAACAACCCAATTTTTGTAAGGGTCACCCAGTAGGGTTCGCTTTTCAAAACACTTGCTTTTGACCTTTTTAACTTGGACAAATAAATTAGGACGGAGTGAGTAATTAAAAACAAGCAAATAAACTCGAATATGATATGTATATTGTCTCAAATCGAAACATTTTGAAAGAAACTTACTTTATCCATGATTTTTTAAGCTTGAACTCCAATAGGTGTTTTAGCATCAATAACAACTCTAAGCATATGCCAGTTCTCTAAGTGACACAAGCAACGACAGACCTATGAAACATATAACCTAAGCAATGATGGGACTATGAAATGGCTAGCCTAGGCTTATGCATGGTTCAATCCTTTAAGTACACTACCCAATTTCGTTTTTTATATAGTGTATTAGCCAAAGACGTAAAAAAAAAATTTAAGGAACAAGGGGCCATACAGAGCCCCTAGACTAATTATATTAATAAAATGTCAACAAGTGACAGAAATTCATACATCATCAACAAAGAATAGTAGAAAATACATTTAATGATAGCCCCTAATACATAAGATCTAAGATACATTAAAACTATTGAGTACATATTTAAATAGAGAACATATGTTTTTTGAGAGTTTTTGGAACTCTTTCCAACCATTTGGATAACTTCTTCAAATCTTGATGCTCCCATAGCAAGGAGTAATAAGCACATAAAATCATAATTACGATTAAAATCGATATCCATGGATCTTGTGTCTATTTGCAGAGACCTCGTCATGCCGGAGGAAATCTTCGTCAAGGATACATGAATATACCATCATATGTTAACAAAGTTCCACTAAGGCTATTATATTCTTCATAGCGACAACAATCGACCATTAGAAGACAACCAGGAGAAATATATACAAACCTGAATCTCGAATCCCTGTAGAACAATGACAAGTTTTATTGAAAGCATAAAAGCCTAATTTAAATGTTACACAAATTCACCCTAATTAATATTAGAGTAAATCTAGGCAACACACAATAATCTACTAAAAAACTGATTGATATGTAATTGAAGTTTTGTAAAAGGAACCGATGATGAAGAAGAAAAGATTGCTTAATTTTTTTAGGATATTCAGTTATGCAGAGCAATAAGAGAGAGAGAATGTAGTAAGGATTTTTCGTATTTGGCTATGTAGTGCGTCAAGGTCAAGTGCACCTAGGTCGTGGACACATGCAATACTCGTCCTTAATAATAAGTGAATGAGTGAGTAACTTATCCTAAACCAAGTGTACCTAGATACCAGATAAAAAACATCCCTATTTTTTGTTGGAAAATTTGGCCTAAATAGGAGGATGAAAACACTAACATATACTTTGTTGACAAGAATACAAAACATAGTTTGGCTAAGTTTTCTTGTGTTAGTGGTGGTCCAGATTTGTCCTCAAAAAGATAAATCCATAGATGTAGTTCTCCAAACCACACCCTACTACTCGCACATGTGGCGTAGCTTCTAGGTTTATGAGTGAGTTTTGGAGTGATAATTCAAGAATGCGCCTGGTAGGCTCGATAAAGTGTTTATTTCTACGCCTACATGTTATACCGCAAGTGCACGGCGTCTATCGGAGACGTGGCAAGTACGGGTCGAACCACGAGAGACTTGTGGTCTTTGTGGAGTTGATCAAGGCTTCCTAAACTGAATTTCTAGCAAGTGTAACACAATTATGATTTGTTGTCGAAGCGACTGAGGTGAAATTGTTGTGACAGTGAGCTAAGATGCAACTAGATTGTAAAGCACTAGGGTGTCGAATCCACCACCTAATCTTAGTTAAGTCAGTCCACATTCAATAATATTCTTGTCCCTTGTAATGGACAACAGGCAAGATACAAGTCTGCTATTTATCCAGGGTTTCAATGGATAGTTTCTTATCAACTAAAGCAACTAAATAACCCCTAGTACTAGCTTGTCTTGTAATAGTACAACTAGTCACAGATTAACTTCATTACTTAGGTGATTAAACATATCCTAAGATGGATATTCTAATTGCAATTAGAGTATCTTTCTATAGTACTAACTTGTCTTCTCGGGGCACAATTAGTCTAAATATCAATAATGATCAATGAAGCATGAATTACACACATTCAACATAGAAATAGTCGACTACAATGCATACATGGCATGAATTGTGAAAGTAAAAATGCGAGATGTGTTTAAATTAGATTTATCCTAAACATTGTAGCATAACAAGAACAATTATCAAAGGATGAACCAAACTTAGCAGCAAATTATGGGTTTCATCTCAACCCTAGCAAATTAAATTAGAACATCCAATGAACAATTAAACTACAAATTAAACCTAAATTGATGCTCGGCTAGCCAGGCATAAGGTTTTTCGCACACCCTCAATTCTATTTATACATGCAAGAAATTCCCAAAACCTCAAACCCTAAAAATAAAAATTAAATTAAAAATCTCTCACCCACGTCGCTCAATCCGCTCTCTCTTCTGTCAATCGCTCCATGCTTCCATAGTTGGTGAAACCCTAGTTTTAGTTTTCTCTAAGTTAGCTTCTAGGGTTGGAGAAGCTAAGTGAGAGAAAACTAAACCTAGAGAAGTGGTGCCTCTTTTGGAGTTGTTGGCTGATGTCGGGAGAGGTGATGATGTGGTGGTGTTGAGGGAGATAGGTTGGTGGCGAAGGTGGCTGTCGGGGAGAGGGAGGAGGTGAAGAAGAGCGCAGCTCTGCTCCGTCGGGTGAGGGAAGAGAGGAAGAAAGAGAAAATGAAGTAGGGTTTGGTTAAAGGGTAGGGTATATAGGTATTGTGGTGTTGAGCGGGTGCATCAGGAGTTGATGGGAAGGACGGAGTGAGCGTAGGATGTGGCGAGTGAAGATGTTAACGGCTCAGGGTGATTTGGAGTGATCTGGTGTTGCGAGGGAGCAGCGAACTTCGATGCGCGTGGAGGCAGCGACCGTTGGATGCGGAAGATAGAAATCTCAACGGCTTGGAGTGGACGGGCTCGGATCGGGTCGCGGGTCGGGTCTAGCTCAAGCCTTGCTACTTGTTGGGTTGCAAGCATTGCTAACGCGCGCGGCTTGGGCTATCTCTGCTCCATAGACGCTCGTCTCCAATTCTTTGCTCTTTTGGATCCTCAATTTCTCCGAGCTTTATTTATTACCTAAAAACACAAAATTAATTAATACAAATATTTATTCTTGAAAACAAAGAAAACACAGAATCTGGGATAATATCTGATTCTTGAGCACAAAAGATGAGTAAAATGTCAATAAAAAGGTGTATAAATATGCACTATTTGGCACTCATCAAATACCCCCAAACCTGAATTTTACTTGTCCTCAAGTGAAACAGAAATGAAGAAATCCTAACTATACCCCTGTCGCAGGTCTCTCGAATGCATTTAGCGTATGCACTAAGCATTTAAACCCCTAGGTGTCCCTAGTGGACGAGTTGTAGTCTCGTGAGGGTTTACCAGAGGTGTACCCACAAAACCTTCTCCAACTTCAGAGTGTAAAAGAGTTTCAAGCATCCAAGGAGCTATGAGGACATAGAGTTTACGCATGCTAGTAACAAGAAGTTAGAACTACCAAAGAACGCATTCTCATCCTTAAGTGCCGAGCGAGAAGTAACCATACCATATGAAAGAATTCGGATTCGATTGTCATCATAAGCCTCGACTTCTGCCTCACCATTAGGGTTTTATGATAATTGCACTCAAAAAGATCGCTTTTTAGTCTCTCATGTGTGCGAGCGGGAATAAAGAGAGAAATCTGCAGACGTTGTAGGTAAGAAGGATAACCTTCCGAAATAAAATACTGGAGACTCCACATAAGTGTGGACAAAAAGAATCTTTTTCTGATGATCTCTAAGGAAGGAAATCAATCATTAGCAAGGATGGGAGTACTCACTTACCTTCTCACCCGATCGGCAATTAATATCACTCTCTCAGCATTCATAGAAACGTCTTCAATCTTCGGTCTTCGGTCTTCAAATGTTGATGACGAACTTCTGAACTTTACAAAAACTTGAAAATAATTTAATTAATTTTTTTTTTTACACTTGTCTTGATTTCACAAACTTCATTAATTCTCATCCTATTTTCTTTTCTTTGCACGTAAACCTTGGACTATATCAACTTTTCCTTCAAATATTCTGATGTTGCTCCGCTTGCTGACGATGATGTGTTTCTATGAATGTGTTGATTGAGAGGGAGAGAGTGATGCTAGCGCAAATCGGTATTTAGAAGAAGTTTTCATCTTTAAACGTCACCCTCATGATTGACAAAAACTAGCACTCAAGAGATCAAAAGTAGTCTTTGAAATTGGTGCAAAGTTGGGTAGCTCACCATTATTCCTACCAGGAATTGACGTACGGTGACACACACTCTAATGACTTTTCTAGAAAGTTGCAAAAAATTGAAGGTTGGTGCCTCACTTGATGTAAAATGGGTAGTCTCCACTATGGGTGATCACAATTCTACTACCGAATATCTAAACAGCACCTAATTCGCCCTCCGGTATGGTTAAATCCAACTTTAACGCTCTAATCAACTAAGAAACCCGATTGTGTTCTCCAGTACTTCCAAATTCTGTTATTTCGGTCAGACTCTCTATGCTAAACATAGCTAGAAGCATGCTAGTGACTCTAAAATCTCTAAAAGTTGGAGGTTTTTACAAAAAGAGTTTTAATTTTTTTTTTTTTTTTTTTAAATAAAAGATTAAAAAGACTAAAAACTCTATATGCGAATGCACCCCCAAACCTAAATCAAACATTGTCCTCAATGTGTCGACAGATAGAAAAATTTAAACAGTCACATACCAAGAGAACTATGTTGAGTAGAGAAAAGGGGAGAGATTACCGGATGTCGGCGAGAGCAAGGTTAGAGCTTCATTAGTTAAGGCTAGAATCCAACATATCATATCGGATTAGCACAATATATGCACAAGAAGACTCAACCGATTCAAGAAAAGAAAAATTTAACAAGTCCTACTGGATTATATACAATGAAAATTCACCGTACACCAATAATCTGAAGAGTTGAGGATCAACCCAAAAGATAATGTACAGAAACATCAACAGTCTTACAAAAATATAACATGAAAATGGGCTTTGGTTTATGTGGGAATTTGGTTTATTGGGCTTTGGTTTGGTTATGAGCAGCCCAGCAGTGTGAAACTGCACAGACTCGATTTGCACAGCCCAGTATTTGGGATTCATTTTGGTTTTGGGGTTAGTTGTTGCAGAGCCTAGTGAGTGTAGGCTGAAAGTTTTGTGCACATCCCAAAGAGTGTGGGTTCGGTTAGCCCAAAGAACAAGCTCGGAGTTAGCGAGCTTACTGACCCTGGGTATGTGGTGATGGGCTTGGTTCTATGCAGCTCAGTTGTGTGAGCTTCAGCTTGTGCACAATTTTCACAAATTGACATTCCAGTTTCAGCACACAGGAGTGCTTTAAAAATTGCACAGCACAAGTCTAAGTGCAGCTAAGGTTGATTGCAAAGCCTAGGTTGTGTGCGAGAGGTTGGCAAGTTGGCAGCCCAGGTTAGCGGGATTACACGGCACGGTTAGGCACGAGTCGGAAAACTCAATTTGGGCACAAGAAGGAAAACACAACTTGGCAAGGTGCATTGAGCAGCTGATGCACAGGTAAGTCACAGCACAGCACATGTAATTAATTTAGACTTCAAACAGAAATACCCATAGTACACCAAGCAAGAATAGCACTCAAACAACCAATGGTTTTGTCAAGACAGGGAGGCTAAGCTCAATTGCATCAAAAGCTAGTTTTCAAGGTTTGCGAAAATTCATACACTTTATCACAGAACTAAGCACAAAAACTCAAAAATTCACACACTCTACTCTTGGGCCTAAACACAGAGAAGGGCTTGCGGTTGGAGATTTCAAAGCCTTGCACTGGCAAGTTTATGCACGGAGTAAGTTAAGGCAAAGACACAGGTAATGTCTTGGTTGGTTTGCACAGACACAGTTTGGCAAGAGCATAAGATAAGCAAGAACCGAATGTGTGCATGAGACTACGGGGGGCGGCTTATAAGGCGAGCTTATGCATAACACAACACCGGTCGAGATGATTTATGCTCGGGTTACACACAAGCACGGTTTGATGTTTGCGGGGGCCGATTGTGGGGTTTCAATAGGTTTGCAGGCTTAACGGATCAAGATATGCAAAGGGAAGGTGCAACCCACTTAGTTGATGTCACTATGGTTAGAGGCTAACTTGGTTAGCTAGGTTGTTTGAGGCTCAGCAGCCTACGGGGGCTGGAGCTTGGCTAACCTAGGCTAAGGGTTCACACGCATTGCAGATATTGATCCTGATTTACGCAGGCGGTGCGAGATATTAGCGAGAAGTAAATGATTGACTCAATGTAAGAATAGGCTTCACAGATGCAGCAAAATAGACAACAAATGAATAAAGCTAGTCTTTTACAACATGCTCAAGGTATCAACAAGTCAAAATGTCAGCAGGGGTCTGAGTATGCTTTCAAAAGTTTCAGAGTATAGAGTTCAGCCTATGACCTAGCCTTTAACAAGTAGGACTGGTAGCAAGTGAAGATAAGTGAGCCACTGGCAGATTATAATTCATGCAAGGTTTGCCAATTAACTTGGCTCAACAGGTCACACTGGGGAGTGGATGGCTCAACAGATCAGTTGCATCAACTCACTCAGTTGATGTCAACAGTCTGAGTTGACTTCAACTCAGATTTTTCACAAGCTAGTTTCAGGGTTGACAATACAAGTGGGTATGCGGCTACAAGTGACTTCAACAAAGAACCATGTTAAAGCACAGGCCTTGGGTATCTGTAACTTAAACTCACGGCTTCAGGGGGCTAGCAAGTTAGCAGGTCTGTCATGCAATCAGGGTGTAATGGCTTACAGATTTAACAGGTCAAGGTTGGCCAACATGCACACAGATACCAACTTTGACCCAAGCATTCATTCAATTATCGGCGGGATTGGTCAACGAGTTTGCACGGGTTGACGAACAGCATGCACGGATGTGACAGGGCAAAACTCAGCTCAGCTGATAGCAGGCTTACAATGTCTCATACAAGGCACAGGGGCTGAGCTCGGAGTGTGTCAACAACCTTGGTTGTTGAGTAGAGTATGGAAAGTACAGGGCAGCTAGTTTATCATGCAAAACATGGTTCTGAGGTCATGCTCATACAACTTGGGAATTGCAGCAACTTGGTTACCCCGAGTTCAGCTCAGTCTCTACAACTGCGAGAGGTGGCTGGAGCTGAGCACAATGCAAATGTAAACTAAGATGTTACGGCCATTGTGGCTCACACATGAACAAAGGTTTCGGGGCATGAGCACTACCTAGCACAGTGAAGACACACTCGGGTTACACACAAGCACACGGGTGCATAAACAAAGATGCTCGGCTTTACTTTCGGTCATGCACGAGTTAGCATAATAGCAGTGAAACTCAAAGAACAAGTGACAACTTCATACAGGGTAAGTTTTCAGAGCATACATGGCACATGGCACAGAGCATACATGGCACATGGCACAGGGCATACAGGGGAAGTTTAGTAATGCACTTGGTAAGCTTACCTCATTCACAGGGCAATACAATGTTCAAATACTAACCTCAAATCCTGCACTTTTCCTTGGGCTTGCTCATTTTGCACCACTGTGCACTCTGCTAGCTCAAGAGAAAATTTTAGTTTCAGAAATGTGGAAGTTATAGCAAATGGAATATGCAACTGAGAGATATAGCAAATGGTGCCTATAGCAAATGACATGTAGCAAATGAACACTAGCATATGCCACTGAGAGTATCTTGGATTGACATAGGGGAAAGTTTAGGCTCAATTGATTTATTTGGGACCAAGAATTACAATTAACACTAAGCTACAAGGCAATGATGCTTATAACTTAGATCAAAAAGCTAAGATGCAAATGAGATGCTAAAAATTACACTAACTATTATGCAGCTGAGACTTAAAAGTAAATTTTAACTAAACTCTAGCTACAGATGAGAATGCAAGTAAGAAAAATACAGCTAAGTTACACTTATGACAATGAGCAATGATGCTATTGATACTAGTTAACTATGATATGCATAAGATGGCGAGGCTTAATGAGGATAATGCTAAACTAGCGATGTGAGACAAAGGTAAGTTAAAAACAAGTTGCAAATACAAGATGCTTGAGATGATGATAGTTAACTACAATGTAATGACAAGATGCAATACAAGCTACACTAAGTTATAACACAAGGAAGCTAAATTACAAAAAACTGAAGTAAAACAAAGAATGATGGAAGCTAAGTTACACTACAACAGGACTAAAAGAAATAATACAGAGAGAATATGTACAGGGGTGAGTAAATCTCTGTAAAGACAGGCCAATGATCAACAGGGCACTCGCCAAGTCCCCGGCAACGGCGCCAAAAACTTGGTAGGCTCGATAAAGTGTTTATTTCTACGCCTACATGTTATACCGCAAGTGCACGACGTCTATCGGAGACGTGGCAAGTACGGGTCGAACCACGAGACTTGTGGTCTTGTGGAGTTGATCAAGGCTTCCTAAAGCCTGAATTTCTAGCAAGTGTAACACAATTATGATTTGTTGTCGAAGCGACTGAGGTGAAATTGTTGTAACAGTGAGCTAAGATGCAACTAGATTATAAAGCACTAGGGTGTCGAATCCACCACCTAATCTTAGCTAAGTCAGTCCACATTCAATAATATTCTTGTCCCTTGTAATGGACAACAGGCAAGATACAAGTCCGCCATTTATCCGGGGTTTCAATGGATAGTTTCTTATCAACTAAAGCAACTAAATAACCCCTAGTACTAGTTTGTCTTGTAATAGTACAACTAGTCACAGATTAACTTCATTACTTAGGTGATTAAACATATCCTAAGATGGATATTCTAATTGCAATTAGAGTATCTTTCTATAGTACTAACTTGTCTTCTCGGGGGCATAATTAGTCTAAAGATCAATAATGATCAATGAAGCATGAATTGCACACATTCAACATAGAAATAGTCGACTACAATGCATACATGGCATGAATTGTGAAAGTAAAATGCAGATGTGTTTAAATTAGATTTATCCTAAACATTGTAGCATAATAAGAACAATTATCAAAGGATGAACCAAACTTAGCAGCAAATTATGGGTTTCATCTCAACCCTAGCAAATTAAATTAGAACATCCAATGAACAATTAAACTACAAATTAAACCTAAATTGATGCTCTGGCTAGCCCAGGCATAAGGTTTTTCGCACACCCCTCAATTCTATTTATACATGCAAGAAATTCCCAAAAACCTCAAACCCTAAAAATAAAAATTAAATTAAAAATCTCTCACCCCGTCGCTCAATCCGCTCTCTCTTCTGTCAATCGCTCCATGCTTCCATAGTTGGTGAAACCCTAGTTTTAGTTTTCTCTAAGTTAGCTTCTAGGGTTGGAGAAGCTAAGTGAGAGAAAACTAAACCTAGAGAAGTGGTGCGGCTGATGGAGTTGTTGGGTGATGTCAGGAGAGGTGATGAGGTGGTGGTGTTGACGGGGGAGATAGGGTGGTGGCGAAGGTGGCTCTGTCGGGGAGAGGGAGGAGGTGAAGAAGAGCGAGCTCGCGCTCGTCGGGTGAGGGGAAGAGAGGAAGAAAGAGAAAATGAAGTAGGGTTTGGTTAAAGGGTAGGGTATATAGGTATTGTGGTGTTGAGCGGGTGCATCAGGAGTTGATGGGAAGGACGGAGCGAGCGTAGTATGTGGTGAGTGAAGATCTTAACGGCTCAGGGTGATTTAGAGTGATCTGGTGTTGCACGGGAGCAGCGAACTTCGATGCGCGTGGAGGCAGCGACCGTTGGATGCGGAAGATAGAAATCTCAACGGCTTGGAGTGGACGGGCTCGGATCGGGTCGCGGGTCGGGTCTAGCTCAAGCCCATGTTGTAGATGAGTTGCTACTTGTTGGGTTGCAACTGTTGCGCGCGCGGGCTTGGGCTATCTGCTCCATAGACGCTCGTCTCCAATTCTTTGCTCTTTTGGATCCTCAATTTCTCCGAGCTTTATTTATTACCTAAAAACACAAAATTAATCAATACAAATATTTATTCTTGAAAACAAAGAAAACACAGAATCTGGGATAATATCTGATTCTTGAGCACAAAAGATGAGTAAAATGCCAATAAAAAGGTGTATAAATATGCACTATTTGTCACTCATCAGCGCCCCACCGTCCACCCTATCGTTCTCTCTCACTATTTCATATCCAAAATGTATCGCCACTGCTAAAACCTAGATGATCGGTCACTTAGTTTTCCTGCCTTTCATTGTTAGACATGGAACACACAAGTTACTTTTTTAGGCTTATTTTGTTCATCAAGTTAATCTTGGGGATGTTCTTTTTCATACTCAGGGAAGATGAATCACCAATTTTCAAGAGTACAAAGATGTTCTACTTGATTTTGAAATTTGATTTCGTTCCTAGGGATGATGAATCACCCACAAATCAGATTACATGTATGATTTTGTGAGTCCCTGAAGAATCAAATTTTTGTTCAAATTTTAGTTCGTTATTTGTATCAAATTTTTGATATTTATTATTTTTACTTGCTTCTCCGGTTCCCTCAAGATGATAACTTTGATTCATTATGCGTGTGAATTTTGGAATAATTTTTTATGTACAACTTTTTTTTTTGTTTTAGAGCTAAGAATTTGCTTTTTACTTTATTCCATGGTGATCCTAATTTTTACCTAATTGCTAGGGGCCATAGCAATTTATACCTGATTGCTTAGCTCACGCATCAATGTTTCATCATGAGACGTTTCAGGTTATTTAAATTTAATTGGCTTTTCAAATATGCAGTTACAAATTTCCTAATTTTAACCAGAGGAACTGCTAGGTTCCTTTAGCCTTCGATCTTTCTTTGTGTAAGTGGTGGTCCAGATTTGCTCTCTTAAGAGATAAATATACGACTGCTTCTCTCACACGGTTTTGGTTTTAAAAAGTAAACGCCTTTCTCATGGGCCCCTTCTCCTTCATCTTCTACCATTTTCGTCCACTTGGAGATCTCCTTATGGATTATAGAAACACCTTCTCTTTTGAGGTATTGTTCTTTCATTGTTTTCATATCTTTAAAATTCTCACATTGAATATAAAAATCACCGTCTTTGATAATTTCTAAACTAGGTCAATCAAGTTATAATTACTTCATTTGAATTATTTTATGTTGATAAATGATTTTTTGAGTGTGGTTGATCCCATAACACAATGTGTTACACACACTTTAATTTTTCACTTTCTCTTCATCTTCATTCATTAGACTCCAGGCTACATCCCAAACCTAAGTAGTACTAGGTGAAGATCCGTATAAGAGTAGCGGAAAAGTAATCATATTGATCTCTTTATAAATTTCTGAAATGGCTAGGTAAATCTTCTCTGTTTCAATGTTTGGATTTACTATTTTGATCCGTCTCTTTTGATTTTGTTAATAAAAGTGAAAGAACTATTTAAATTAGGCCTTAAAAATACATCCATCTTCAATTAGTTTTACCAAGATTCATTCTTTGGTTTCAACATCAATTACAAAAACCGGAAAAGAAACTTCACACACCAAAGAAGCAAGCATCATCTCAATTTATTCTTCATTTTCAACGATCCTCTCATTGCTATTTGAAAAAGGTAATGTTATCTGATTAATTTCTTACGGTGGGTTTGTTAGCCATTTATTCCTGAAATTTCCAGTGTACTATACTACTATATATATAAGTTTAATTAAAACTAGCTAGGTTTTATTTTACGTTTGATTGTCTATGATTTGATTCATGGAAAAGTTCAACTATTTTAATGTTTCATTGTTTGATTTTTTAAGGGTTATTGAATTTGGGGGTTTTGGTTTTCATTGTAAAAATTATATGAGTTTGTTGTCAAGGTATATGGTTTATCATTTATTTATTTTCTTCATAGGTTTTTTACTGGTTAATTAGAGTCACTAAATCATTTTGATTGCTTGATGCGTGTCGTAGGTGCAATCAAATTAATTAATATTTCCACTCAATTAAAAATAATATAATGGAAGTCAAGTTCGTTCCCACGAGGAGCAAGAGATTCTAGTTGTAAAAATTGTCACGAAAGGGGGGTGTAAAAAGCAAAAGAAAAATAAATAAAGCAATTAAAAGATAAAGTTTAAAGCAATAAGAGAGAGAAGATCAAGGAATCCTTCTTCGTTGCAAAACAATGAATCAAATTATGTTCTTTTCTACTTGTTATTAGTCTGATTATCACCAACCGTAGGATAGCGAGGTTCGCTTAGCTAGCCCCAAAATCCCTAATTTCACCGAGTAACGAAGTCCGCTTAGTTATCGATTCTATTCAAAAGAACCACCCTGAGGTTCGCTTACAAGATGTAATTCCCCGAATGCATTAAGATTTATGAATTTAGGTTTAGTACTAGTAGTTAAACTCGGTTCGCTTGGTTCACTTTCTAGCGTTGTTTCTACACACAATTGCTCCACGGAATCCCTCCGCAAGGTCTCGTGTTTTCTACTTATGTAAATAGTCAAGAAACGATTACTTATCTCCTAACTTTCACTAGCTTTAGATCAAATTAACAAATCAATTTAGTTGGCCACCCAAACAATCTATCAATCAATCATGAATGTCTTTAAGATCATTCCTATTAGTAAAAACAAACGATAATCATGTGAAAAACTTCAAGATAGAATTGAAACAAAACTCAAAACATATATTAAGAACTAGGAATTCATCCTCAATCAATAAGAAAATTAGTTACTCATGCTAAAGAGTTCACACAAAGAATAAGAAAAGAAAAGTGTTGTGTGTGTAGAGATGTGTGTAGAACTTCTCTATTTATAGGCTTCAATATTCTCCAAATCTTCCAAGGAATAGAATCCTTTTCCTTTAGCAATTCAATTTCCAAATTCAAGTCTTTCTCTTCTCTTCATCTTCTCTTTCCAAATTTGAGCCAAATTCTCCATCCAATTCTAGTCCAAGTCTTCACACCCATGAGAAAAGTCCATAGAAAATTACTGAATTTTTGGCTCACGGAAAACTGGTATTATGGCCGGAATTTGATCTAAAACGTCACCGCCGACCACCGAAATTCTTCTCCGTCACCGGTATATTGACGGAATATTCAAATCGATCCATCGTTAGGACTAACGGTCAAGCGGGTCAACCGTCGGTCCAAGGGTCAAGGGAAGGAGAGTCAGCCACCGAGTCAGCTTGAGTTAGTGTCTTGATCGGCTGACTCGTCTAACTGGGGTGAGTTGGATCGGCTTCTGGATCGGTCATCTGAATCGATGAGTTGACTCGCTTGCAAGGCAGTCCCAGGAGTTACCGTTTATTTATAGGACTTCCGGCCAAATTCGAGCCTCACTACACGCTTCATTTCTGTTAAGAATTCCTAGCATACATCTAAAGCAATTCAACCATTTCAAACTTGCTTCAATCTTCCAATTGCAGCTTCATTCTCTTTACAGACTTCAAACTCCAATAAACCCATTGCGGACTTCAAACTCCATTGCATCAAAACACTTCTTCTGTGTAGAATAATGACTCAAACCGAGCTCGATTCCTGAGTTCTTCAAACCCATTTCAAATCCATCGATTTCATTGCCTCCATCGCTTGACTCGCAAGATTAAACACCTTGAACTCAGAACTTAACAAATCGTCACCGTCTCTTTCTCAATCTTCCTTCTCAGTCGAGCCAATCGGTACCACCATTAATCAGAGCAACATTTGTCTCAGAAACCCCTGGCTGTCTCGATCCCTGAATTTCTCGGAATGGTTCTCGATCCCAAACGGCAGCCATGTTCATCAATTTCTTCATCTCCATCAGCGAAACTCAATTAACCACAAACCCATCTCTTTCGTCTTCAAATCGGAACCCTAATTTCTTCAGCAGCGACACCCATTTTCACCGAACTTCAAGAACACCATTAATGGCAAAGTAAACTCGGTTCTCTCTGTGTCTTCAAATCGCCACCATACCCATCTCACAGCACCACCAGAACCCATTCTCGATCTGATTCATCTCTTCTTCACTCCCCGATTTCTTCTCTCTCGAGACCCATCTTCTCTCCAAATCATTTTCAGATCGAACCCTCCTCTGGTTCTTCAGCTGGAACCTTAGGGAACCCTAAATTTGAGCTCGTCATCTCAATCATCTCGCGATTTCACGGCTACATCTCCCTGAGCTTCACAGCGGCACTCGTTAATCATCTCTAAACCTCTCGGACAGAGCAAATACATGTTCGGTTGCTTTTCTTCTCTTAATTTCAGAGAAAATGATATGAATGAGATGAGAAAGTCCTCTCTCTCTCGAATATAGGGTTGGGTTAAATGAGGGTTATTCGGTGTTCTGGTCCCTTTGATAAGGGCTAACTTTGATGGCGACCCCTTAACCTCATCCGGGTGCGTCTAGTAATCCTCCCAAAAGAGTTGCCCCTTAACCGTGGTTAGGCTCCATATATCAATCGCCTGTAAAATGACCTTTTTTGCCCTTTTGGCTCAAATTGGGTGATTTCTTCTTCTTTTCCTCCGTGTGACTCCAAAGTAGCTACAAAACTCAAAACAAGCGTAAAATACATAATTTACAAGAAAAATAGCAAAGAAAGCATAAACAATAGATAGTAAATAGGATGTATTCTACACCTATCAAATTCCCCACACTTAGACTTTGCTAGTCCTCGAGCAAATCAAACTAAAAACTCACAACGTCAAAGCGTTCAAGCGTCCCAAGCATCCAAAGAGTTATGAGGACATAGAGTTTCTGCATGCTAGTAATAAGAAGTTAGAAATACTAAAGAACATATTCTCATTCTTAAATGTTGAGTGAGAAATAACCACACCATAATGAGAGAACGCGTGTTTGAGAAACGATCAATAAGCATTTCGCCTCGACTTACGCCTCACCAAAAGGATTTTATATTAATTGCACTCAAAAAGACGGCTTTTTATGGTTCTCACATGTGTGCGAGGTAGGAATGAAGAGAGAATTCTGTAACACGTTGAATGGTGGGAAGGACAACTTCCGAAATATTTTTAAAAACCCACATCTTTTAATATTTTGAAAAACCATTTTTCTGACGATCTCTAAGAAAGGAAATCAACCATATACTATTGAGGATGAGATTACTTACTCACCTTCACATCCGATTGCCAATTATGATAACACCACTCTCACAGCATCCAATAGAAACGTCTTCCGCTCCTCATCTTGATCTTCATGGTCTTCGTCTTCGGTTTCAACTATTAATGATAAACTCTTGATCTTCGTAATTCCTTGACAATTTGTAACTCTTTTACCTTAAAACCTTGTCGCTTGAAACTTCCTTATAAATTTTCCTTCCCCACGGCTTATTAACAAAACAAATATTTCTCTTGTTTTTCTCTTCTTTTTTTTTCTTCTTCTTCTTCTTTTTTTTATGAATTTTTTTTTTTTTTTTTTTTAACACAAGAGAAATAAAATACAAAACAAAAATTAAACCATGGCCGTGGGAGAAGTATTTTACCGCTTGATTCTTCACAACTTGTATCGTCTTGAAATCATAAACTTCAAAAATTCTCACCTTTTAATTTTCTTCGCTTTCATGAATAAGTCTTCATACTTGAATATAAAATTACCTCATTGTAGTGTAAGTCTTCAACATATATGTAAAAATCCGCTCTTTGTATGTTGCTTTTACTTGAATTTGAAATTTGCTCTTTTTCTCGTTCCGTTGCTTGTAAACCTTAAACTTTTCCAACTTTCCTTGTAGATTTTGATGTCACTCCTTGTTGATGATGATGGTGTTTCTATGGATCCGTTGTTGTCGAGAGAGAGAGAATGGTGCTAACTGCAAATCGAACTATAAGAAGGAAGCTTTCATCTATGGACGTCACCCTTCATGATTGACAAAATTAGCACTCAAGAGATCAAGAGTAGTGCTTCTATTGGTGGGAGGTTGGGTAGCTCACCATTCTACCCGGAATTTACGTATGGTGACACACACTCAAAAGAAAGCTCTTTAATTTTTGGTCGGTGCCTCACATGATATGAATATGGGTAGTCTCCACTAATGATTGATCAGCAACTCTAATAATGCATTTCTCCCTGCACCAAATTCGCATCACCGGCATGATTAAATCCATTATTTAACACTCTAACAATCAAGAAATCCGAATGTAGTTCTCTAACATTTCCAAGTTCAATTATGTCGGTCAAAATCTCTATGTAAACATACCTAGAAGTATGCTAGGGACTCTAAAATCTCTAAAAGTTGAAGTTTTATGTAAAACTTTTTTTTTTTTTTTTAAATTTTTTAAATTTTTTTGTAATTTTTGTTTTAAAAACATGCTTAACCACTCCCCCACACTTAAACTTTACATTGTCCTCAATGTAATTGAATCCTCTAGTAAAGTCAAGGTGGGAAATTTTAACATGATATGGAACAAGAAAAATAAATAACAAAAATAAAAAGCAAAAGGATAAGAAATACAAAACCTATGGGTTGCCTCCCATTAAGCGCTTGTTTTAAAGTCGACGGCCCGACTTAGCTCTTGCAAGATTCATTCCCCATATACTAACAATCTGAAAATTTGAGGATCCACCCATAATACCTGTTTTGAAAACAATAACTCCATACAAATATTAGCACAAGAAAACAATAGTGAAATTATCGCTCGATAGAAATTTCCCCACACTTATTCTCGTCCACACTCGGAAGTGTATAAAGAACATAGAATTTGGGAATTTCCATGTATTCCTCTTGGCAAACCTGCATAGTGTTAGCATCAAGTGTTTCCAATGGTGGATATTTAGAAACAAAATCATCCAAAAATACTTTCGACGCACAAACATTCAAACCAATAAGAGGTAAGGAGAAGAATCAATATGCAAAGGGTTAGACAAACCTTGCACAATCTCTTGTATTATAGAATCCTCTTCATCCTTAAAAAATTCAAGTGAATTACTTACCTCTTGTATATCGTGGTCCTCTATTAAACCTTGCAACCATTCTTCGTCGTTTTCTACCTTAACCAAAGTTTTGGCATCATTATAATCATTGGCAAGTTTAATTGGGTCTTCCACAAAATCAATGAATGTGGTTTCATCCTCTAGTATCATCTCTTCAACATTCTCATCATCGGAATCGGGCCATTCACTAAAATGATTCTCGTCGGTATAGATTGTAAGATCTTCTTGTGCGGGTGTTACACCGTTTATAACAATAGGTAAGTCACACCCAATCTCCTCCTTTTGAATAGGTGAAGGATCGTTATTATGATCCGGAGTTGGAATAACTTTATCCATGTTACAATAATTTTCATAAGGTTCAAAATCATCATCGTAACCCATATAATAACGTTTTTCACGCTCCATTCTTAAAGATCTTTTAGCTTCAAGAATTTCTTCATCCGATGCTATGCCTTCATCGATCAATTGATAGAACCTTCTCTCAAGTTCCCTCAAACTAGGTTGCCTTGCACCAAGGAGATCACACATAGATTTAGAAGCATTACTATCCTCCCTTCCTAGTGATTGTTCACTTACATACCCGTCATAAGGTTGTTGATATGTATGAGAATATCCATAAAGTCTGTATCCTAAGGATGGTTGGAAGTTGCCATAATGTTGAGGTTGAAAACCGTATTGATTGTTGTAATATGCTTGCTCTTGTCCACCATACATGGAAAACCGATACCTGAAATAAGATTCTCAGAAACCTAAGTTAGATACGGTATAGAATCTAAGAAAGCAAGAATATAGCAAAAGAAAAATAAAAACAACTAAAATCGTCCGCTGCTCCCCGGCAACGGCGCCAAAATTAAGATCTATGAATTTAGGTTTAGTACTAGTAGTTAAACTCGGTTCGCTTGGTCCACTTTCTAGCGTTGTTTTTACACAAAATTGCTCCACGGAATCCCTCCGCAAGGTCTCGTGTTTGCTACTTATGTAAAGAGTCAAGAAACGATTACTTATCCCCTAACTTTCACTAGCTTTAGATCAAATTAACAAATCAATTTAGTTGGCCACTGGTAGGCCCGAGAAGATGCTTATAATTAAGGCCTACGGTGATACCACAAGTGCACGGCGTCTATTGGAGACGCGGCAAGTACGGGTCGATCCACAGAGACGAGGGTGTGCTCTAGTTGATTCTACGGCTTGCTAACTGCGAGTTCTAGTGATAACGGTGACAAAATGTAACGAGAATGTAACAAAGATATTTTGGTTGCCGAAGCTTGATTGAGTTGTGATCAAGTGAACCTAAACTAAGTAAAAGATCGTGACAAAGGGTATGCTAAGGTCTCAAATCCACCACTAACCCTATCATGTGTTCAATTCAGTTGAAGTTCTTGTTCTGTGGAAGCTAAGGGTAATGTGTCAATCTTATCATTAGCTTTTTCACTTAAGGAGTTTCACTGGTAATAGCTCAATTCATCACTAAGGTTGCTAGTTCCAGTACTAGTTGTCTAACTAAGTACAACTAGTCAAGGGTTAGCACTAATCATTCAAGCAAGAGCTGAATCACTCTCAACTCAGTCTTAACCTAACTACAAGTGCATCCATGGATTTGGTATGCCTTTGTGAGAGTAAAGAGTTGAGGTGATAAATATTGAACATATTTGATACATTAAACATTCAAGAACAACTCAACATAATTGAGATCACAATCGAGAGAATTAGGGTTTCGGTGAAACCTAACAATTAAATTAAAACATCAAATTAAAGCAACAAAGAACAAAATAATACTAAGTGACTGCTCTGGCTAATCCAGGCGTGTCTGAAAACAAGTTCTTCACTCTCTATTTATACAAGCACTGACCCAAAATTCCCAAACCCTAAAATCAATTAAAAATAGAAATCAAATGAAAATTAACCTCACCCACGCCTCTGACTTGCCTCTCCTCTTGTCTAATCGGCTCTGCAACTCCATGCGGGGTTGTTGTGGAGAAACCCTAGTTTTAGCTATCTTTAATTTAGTCTCTAGGGTTAATAGAAACTAAAATAAAGATAACTAGACCTAGAGAGGGTAGCGGCTGATACAGTGGATAAGGTTGGTGGTGATGGGAAGCATGGTAGAGGGAAGGTCTTTGGTCGGGTGAAGGGATGGAGGAGCGAGGCTCTGCTCTGGGTTTTGCAGAGGGGTTGTTTGAGAAGAAAAGAAAGTGAGAGGAGGAATGAGTCGATCGAATAGGGGTATAGGTGTATGGGTCGCTTCGGTGTTGCACGGGTGCGGCGAGTCGATGGGAATGGCCTGCGGCGTCGGATGGAGGCGAAGAGATGCGAACGGTCGAGGTTGGTAGCCGGTTTTGGAGTGATCTCGTGTTGCACGGAGCATCAAGAAATGATGTATAGTGAGGGCAGCGACCGTTGGATGTAGCCGAGGCGAGATCTCGACGGCTTGGAGTGTACGGGCTCGGATCGGGTCGCGGGTAGCTTTAGCCCATGTCTTCCTTGTTGGGTTGCAGCCGATTCGCGTGAGGCTTTGGCCATCTACTCCATAGATGCTCGACTCCAATTCTTTGCTCTTTTGCTCCTCGGATTCTCAGAGCTTTATTTATTACCTAAAAACACAAAATTAATTAATACAAATATTTATTCTTGAAAACAAGGAAAATACGAGAATATGGGATAATATCGATTTATAAGCGCAAAAGATGAGTAAAATGCCAATAAAAAGGTGTATAAATATGCACTATTTGGCACTCATCAAATACCCCAAACCTGAATTTTACTTGTCCTCAAGTGAAGCAGAAAATAAGAAATCCTAACTATACCCACATGCTTGAGTCTCTCGAATGCATTTAGCGTATGCACTAAGCCTTTAAACCCCTAGGTGTCCCTAGTGGACGAGTTGTAGTCTCGTGAGGGTTTACAGAGGTGTACCCACAAAACCTTCTCCAACTTCGAGTGTAAAAGAGTCTCAAGCATCCAGAAGCTATGAGGACATAGAGTTTACGCATGCTAGTGTGAAGTTAGAACTATCGAAGAAACGCATTCTCATCCTTAAGTCTTTGGCGAGAAGTAACCATACCATATGAAAGAATTCGGATTCGATTGTGATCATAAGCCTCGACACTGCCTCACCATTAGGGTTTTATGATAATTGTACTCAAAAAGATCGCTTTTTAGTCTCTCATGTGTCTGAGCGGGAGTAAGAGAGAAATCACGCACACGTTGTAGGTAAGAAGGATAACCTTCCGAAATAAAACAGGAGACTCCACAAAAGTGTGGACAAAAGAATCTTTTTCTGATGATCTCTAAGAAAGGAAAATCAACCATTAGCAAGGGTGGGAGTACTCACTCACTTCTCACCCGATCGGCAATTAATATCACTCTCTCATAAGAAACCATAGAAACGTCTTCAATCTTCGGTCTTCGGTCTTCAACTATTGATGACGAACTTCTGAACTTCACAAAAACTTAATAATAATTTTTTTTTTTTTTTTTTTTTTTTTTTTAAATTTTTGGTAACTAGACACAGAAAATAAACTACAATTTTTTTTTTTTTTTTTTTTTTTATTACAATAAAACGATAAACTCAATTTTCACAAACTTCATTAATTCTCATCTTATTTTCTTTTCTTTGTTGCACATAAACCTTGGACTATATCAATTTTTCTTTCAATATTCGATTCTCAGGTTCTTTGACGATGATGTGTTTCTATGGGTCTTGCTTTGATTGAGAGAGAGAATGATGCTAACTACAAATCGGTATTTAGAAGGAGTTTTCATCTTTAGACGTCACCCTCATGATTGACGGAATTAGCACTCAAGAGATCAAAAGTAGTGCTGAAAGTGGTGCGAAGTTGGGTAGCTCACCATTCCTGCCGGAATTGACGTACGGTGACACACACTCTAAAAGCTTTTCTAGAAAGTCACAAAGAGTGAAGGTCGGTACCTCGCTTGATGTAAAATGGGTAGTCTCCACTATGGGTGATCACAATTCTACTCTTAGAATATCTAAAATGCACCTAATTAGCCCTCCGGTATGGTTAAATCCAACTTTAAATCAACTAAGAAACCCGATTGTGTTCTCCGATACTTCCAAGTTACATTATTTCGGTTGATTCTCTATGTAAACATAGCTAGAAGCATGCTAGTGACTCTAAAATCTCTAAAGTTGGAGGTTTTTACAAAAGAGTTTTGATTTTTTTTTTTTTTTTTTTTTTTTTTTTCAAAATAAAAGGTGAAATAAAAGACTAAAAACTCTAAATGCAAATCACACCCCAAACCTAAATCAAACATTGTCCTCAATGTGTCAATGAGATAGGAAAAATTAAATAGTCACATACCATGAGAACTATCTTTGAAAAGATAAAAGGGAAGAGATTACCTGGGGTATGTCGGCGGGAGCAAGGTTGAGCTTCATTCGTCAAGGCTAGAATCCAATATTCTCAACGGAGATCATATCGGATTAGCATAATATATGTGCAAGAAGACTCAGCCGAATCAAGAAAAGAAAAATTTAACAAGTCCTCTTTGGATTATATACAAAAATTCACCATAAACTAACAATCTAAAGAGTTGAGGATCAACTTGATAGAAAATATGTACACACATTTGCCTTACACAAATATAATATGAGAGTGCAAGTAAGACTGCAAATGGGAATGAGTTTCCCCAAACCTAAACTTGTGAACGGTGTGTTTGTGAGAACAAAATCTTGCAATTTTAAAGGTACATCATGCAAAAGGTCTAACTCAAAATGAGTTTTGCTAATTCTGACGAGACATACATATTCCAACTGTGGCTCCTTAAGAGTGTTATACTTTGATGCAAAATAGTCCAAGAGGACTTGGGAAGCACAAAGTTCTAGTCCTAAGTTAGGCATTTTCAGAAAAGTTGGTTTTGCAATTTTTTGACAAACTACACCTAGGTTTGGTGGAAGAGTTTCAATTTGTGACTCAGGAGAGAGGTTAGGTATATCTAGGTTGTTTTCATTTTTAAAATCATTTGTACCATCACACACTTTCCTAAAGTCAAAAGAGGGTAAATCATGTTCATTTTCACAGGACAATGGCACAGGTTCCACATCAATATCACATGCATGAATATCAGAAGAAGCATCATTCATAGGGTTCACAGGAGAGACACTTAATGTCTCTGAACCTAAAAATTCTATTACATTTTCAAAATACACATGCTCTTCATATTCATCATCATCATCATCATCATCATAGCAAAAATCCATCTCTCCATTCAAAATTGTAGCATTTTTAGTGTACTCATCTACCTCTAGATTAGGTTCATATTCAATGTTAGTTGCATGAGTAAGACTAGAAACACTATTTTTAATCCTATCATTTTGTAACTCAATCGGAGTTCCTTTGAAGAATCATCTTGAGTTGTTCCATTGAAGGAGAGTCTTCACTAGTGGGTATGCATTCCTCATATGGATATTCATTGTATGGTTGTGCATGAGGTTCACTAGAGAAGGTAAATTCGGACATGTTGCTATATGGATGGTCATGCATTGCATTCATTTCAAGCCTAGCATTTAGCTCCATGAGTGTATCCATTGTTGATTGCAAACTAGGAGTTGGGGGAGTATAAAATTGTTCATCTCCCCCTGTGGTGAATGATGCATGTGTGCGGGTTGATTATGGTCCCAATAGTCACTTCTAGACACTTCGTTCATTGGATTATCATGGTTTTCCCTATTTGTCTAAAATCATGCAAGATATAACGATATTCAGCGGGGTGGTCTAAGCCACCACATAAGGTGCAAGCATGTCGTTTCATATTGCCTAGAAAAACTAGATTCGACAGATTGCCTTTCTAAAGCCAGATTGCCTATCTAAAGCGAGATAGTCGAGCCTCTAATTGATCTAAAAGTGATGATTGGGTATGAGGAGAGTGTTCATTCTCAACTTTGTGATGGATGATACATGTGCTCATAGTGATTAGGTATGTGAGGTCAGGGCCCTGAGAAGGCGCATAAAATCCCTAAAGTCACTATGGTATGTGGGGGTTCATCTGTGAAGCGTGCCGTAAGCACGCTCTCTAAGGGATTTGTTTGAATCCCGGATGCGGACCAAAATCCTGACATGATTTATCAACTCAAATTGAACTCAAAGCCCAGTGAAGTGGACTAAGTTTGGTTTATTGGGTTTTTGGTTTGTTGGGTTTCATTTGGTTTTGTTGGGTTTCATTTGGTTTTGTTGGGTTTTGGTTTATTGGGATTTGATTTTGGTTGATTGGGCTTCAGTTTGGTTTATTGGGATTATGTGTGCAGACAGCCCAACAGTGTGGGTGCTAGCCTAGATGGTCTGGCCCAGCTTGTAATGCTAGCCCAGTAGTGTGTACAACCCAACAGTGTGTACAGCCCAACAGATGTGGGTTATGTGGGCTCAGTTGTTTTGCAGCTTAGGGTGAGACCAATGGGTGGGCTTCAGTTTTGTTTGCAAACAGCCCAGCTGAAGTGGTTTGGTCTTTTGCTCATCCCAGTGGTAAGGTGGGTTCAGTTATAAACTCAAGTGCACAGCCCAATATATGTGGGAAGGCTAGCCCAGGTTGGGTTCAATGAGTTAACAGCCCAGGTTCAGTTAACCCAGCAGTGTGGGCTGAAAGTTTTGGTTTATGTGGGCTGTTGAAGTGGTGATGACCCGGCGGTGAAGGCTAAGTGAGGTGGCTGAAGGTTGGTTATGTGGGCTTTGTTTGGGTACAGAGCCCGGGTTTAGTGAATGCACGGAGCCACACAAAAATGCTCGGGCCACACAAGGCAAAGCAACACGAGAAGACAAATGCACCGATGCACAAGAGTATGCTCGGGTGCACATTGGCTAGGTCTCGATGGTTGGCAAGTCGATTCACAATCACGGTCCTAACACTACGGGGGCGATTCAAGGTCTACAAAGCCTGGGCTGACCAATTTGGAGTCTAGCACAAACTTAATAGCAAATGAAAATAGCTTTCATACACAGGTCAAGCAACTCACAGATGCCAAGGATCTCGCACACACATAGACTTCAGAGTGGCAGGGTCAACAGGGCTGTGCACTCAGCCAAGACAGACAATGGCTCAACACACAGATTCAGGGTAGTTCAGTGCACACAAGTCATTTGGTTCTGACCAAGGATTCCACGGATGTAATGCACGGATGGTTACAGAACTTGCAGTTCGAGCCAAGCTCGGGGTTTGCTCAAACTTGTAGGCTAGGGGCTAGCAAGTTAACAGAGTAAAGCAATACTCTTGGGTGAGCTCAGGGTTTTGGTGGTAACTTGGGTCAGGGCTACGTTATGTGGGTTGCTGCCCAAGCTCACACTTCAGGGGATGGAGCTGAGCATAGGGCTGATGCTAACCATTGAGAACATACAAGTTGGCTATCCTTAGTTTTCATGGTTCATGGCACATGGCACAGGGCATACAATATCCGAGTTACTAACCTCAAGTTTTGTGCTCCACTGCCTTCCCTTTCTTTGGTTGCTCAACGGTGGCCCCGGTAGCCAAGTAGCAACACAGGTACCTGTTGCTTAGAGGAAGATTCAGTTCTCATAATAAGTGGAGGTGAAGCAAAGGAGATGCAGATCACTAATGACTAGCTTTTCCTTGCAAGTTATAGCTCGGTAAGACGGTGTAAGCTTTTCCTTTCAGACGGCAAATGACCAATTTGAAGGAACTTGACTGACACAGGGCACAAAAGTCACTAATGACACTAAGATGCAAGATGTATAGTTGTAACAGCTACAAAAAGCAAGAAGAGGAGTATGGACTAACTATGCAATGGATTAAACAAACTAAGTTACACTACAATGCAATGACAAGTTACATATGCAATAACAGGGCAAATTAAACTAAATTATACTAAAACATAACAAAAAGGAAAACACAGAGCAACTATGTACAAGGTGAAATGAAAACTTGACTAAACAGCAATGAAAGACTAAAAACAATGCGAGAGCAACAATGCAAAGCAAAGGACTAAAAGCTAAGACAAGGTAAATATGTACGGGGTTAAAAACAACAAAATGTGAATATGTACGAGGGATGATTTGCAACTCAAAAGCAAGCAAAAGATCACAGACCACGCCTAAGTCCTAAAAACAACGGCGCAAAAACTTGGTAGGCCCGAGAAGATGCTTATAATTAAGGCCTACGGTGATACCGCAAGTGCACGGCGTCTATTGGAGACGCGGCAAGTACGGGTCGATCCACAGAGACGAGGGTGTGCTCTAGTTGATTCTACGGCTTGCTAACTACTGAGTTCTAGTGATAACGAGTGACAAAATGTAACAGAATGTAACAAAGATATTTTGTTTGCCGAAACGGCCGAGTTGTGATCAAGTGAACCTAAACTAAGTAAAGATCGTGACAAAGGGTATGCTAAGGTCTCAAATCCACCACTAACCCTATCATGTGTTCAATTCAGTTGAAGTTCTTGTTCCGTGGAAGCTAAGGGTAATGTGTCAATCTTATCATTAGCTTTTTCACCTAAGGAGTTTCACCTGGTAATAGCTCAATTCATCAGCTAAGGTTGCTAGTTCGAGTACTAGTTGTCTAACTAAGTACAACTAGTCAAGAGGTTAGCATAATCATTCAAGCAAGAGCCTGAATCACTCTCAACTCAGTCTTAACCTAACTACGGTGCATCCATGGATTTGGTATGCCTTTGAGAGTAAAGAGTTGAGGTGATAAATATTGAACATATTTGATACATTAAACATTCAAGAACAACTCAACATAATTGAGATCACAATCAGAGAATTAGGGTTTCACTGAAACCCTAACAATTAAATTAAAACATCAAATTAAAGCAACAAAGAACAAAATAATACTAAGTGACTGCTCTGGCTAATCCAGGCGTGTCTGAAAACAAGTTCTTCACTCTCTATTTATACAAGCACTGACCCAAAATTCCCAAACCCTAAAATCAATTAAAAATAGAAATCAAATGAAAATTAACCTCACCCACGCCTCTAACTTGCCTCTCCTCTTGTCTAATCGGCTCTGCAACTCCATGCGGGGTTGTTGTGGAGAAACCTAGTTTTAGCTATCTTTAATTTAGTCTCTAGGGTTAATAGAAACTAAAATAAAGATAACTAGACCTAGAGAGGGTAGCGAGCTGGTACGGGTAAGGTTGGTGGTGATGGGAAGCATGGTAGAGGGAAGGTCTTGGTCGGGTGAAGGGATGGAGGAGCGAGCTCGCTGCGGGTTTTGCGGAGGGGTTGTTTGAGAAGAAAGAGAAAGTGAGAGGAGGAATGGGTCGATCGAATAGGGGTATAGGTGTATGGGTCGCTTCGGTGTTGCAGGTGCAGCGAGAGTCGATGGGAATGGCCTAGCGAGCGTCGGATGGAGTGAAGAGATCTGAACGGTCGAGGTTGGTAGCCGGTTTTTGAGTGATCTCGTGTTGCACGGAGCATCAAGAAATGATGTATAGTGAGGGCGGCGACCGTTGGATGTAGCCGGGCGAGATCTCGACGGCTTGGAGTGTACGGGCTCGGATCCGGGTCGCGAGGTAGCTTTAGCCCATGTCTTCCTTGTTGGGTTGCAGGCCCGAGTTCGCGCTGCTGGCTTTGGCCATCTACTCCATAGATGCTCGACTCAATTCTTTGCTCTTTTGCTCCTCAGATTCTCCGAGCTTTATTTATTACCTAAAAACACAAAATTAATTAATACAAATATTTATTCTTGAAAACAAGGAAAATACAGAATATGGGATAATATCTGATTTATAAGCGCAAAAGATGAGTAAAATGCCAATAAAAAGGTGTATAAATATGCACTATTTGGCACTCATCAGCCACCCAAACAATCTATCAATCAATCATGAATGTCTTTAAGATCATTCCTATTAGTAAAAACAAACGATAATAATGTGAAAAACTTCAAGATAGAATTGAAAACAAAAACTTAAATCATATTAAGAACTAGGAATTCATCCTCAATCAATAATAAAATTAGCTACTCATGTTAAGGAGTTCACACAAAGAATAAGAAAAGAAAAGTGTTGTGTGTGTAGAGATGTGTGTAAAAGATGTGTGTAGAACTTCTCTATTTATAGGCTTCAATATTCTCCAAATCTTCCAAGGAATAGAATCCTTTTCCTTTAGCAATTCAATTTCCAAATTCAAGTCTTTCTCTTCTCTTCATCTTCTCTTTCCAAATTTGAGCCAAATTCTCCATCCAATTCCTAGTCCAAGTCTTCACACCCATGAGAAAAGTCCATAGAAAATTCTGGAATTTTTGGCTCGCCGGAAAACTGGTATTATGGCCGGAATTTGACCGGAAAACGTCACCGCCGACCACCTGAAATTCTTCTCCGTCACTGGTATATTCGACGGAATATTCCGTCAGTCCATCGTTAGGACTAACGGTCAAACGGGTCAACCGTCGGTCAACCGGGTCAAGGGAAGGAGAGTCGACCCACAGTCGGCTTGAGTTAGTGTCTTGATCGGGTGACTCGTCTAGCTGGGGTGAGTTGGATCGGCACGGATCGGTCATCGAATCGATGAGTTGACTCGCATGGAACCGCAGTCCCCGAGTTACATTTATTTATAGGACTTCCCGGCCAAATTCAGGCCTCACTTCTGCTTCATTTCCTGTTAAGAATTCCTAGCATACATCTAAAGCAATTCAACCATTTCAAACTTGCTTCAATCTTCCAATTGCAGCTTCATTCTCTTTACAGACTTCAAACTCCAATAAACCCATTGCAGACTTCAAACTCCATTGCATCAAAACACTTCTTCCTGTGTAGAATAACAGCTCAAACCGAGCTCGATTCTCTGAGTTCTTCAAACCCATTTCAAATCCATCGATTTCATTGCCTCCATCTAACCCAGCTCTGCCAAGATTAAACACCTTCAGAACTCAGAACTTAACAAATCGTCACCGTCTCTTTCTCAATCTTCCTTCTCAGTTGAGCCAATCGGTACCACCATTAATCAGAGCAACATTTGTCTCGAAACCCACAATTTGTCTCGATCCACCGAATTTCTCGGAATGGTTCTCGATCCCAAACGGCAGCCATGTTCATCAATTTCTTCATCTCCATGTTGTGAAACTCAATTAACCACAAACCCATCTCTTTCGTCTTCAAATCGGAACCCTAATTTCTTCAGCAGCGACACCCATTTTCACCGAACTTCAAGAACACCATTAATGGCAAAGTAAACTCGGTTCTCTCTGTGTCTTCAAATCGCCACCATACCCATCTCACAGCACCACCAGAACCCATTCTCGATCTGATTCATCTCTTCTTCACTCCCTGATTTCTTCTCTCTCGAGACCCATCTTCTCTCCAAATCATTTTCAGATCGAACCCTCCTCTGGTTCTTCAGCTGGAACCTTAGGGAACCCTAAATTTGAGCTCGTCATCTCAATCATCTCGCGATTTCACGGCTACATCTCCCTGAGCTTCACAGCGGCACTCGTTAATCATCTCTAAACCTCTCGGACAGAGCAAATACAGCAGCAGCTGCGCTGCTTTTCTTCTCTTAATTTCAGAGAAAATGATATGAATGAGATGAGAAAGTCCTCTCTCTCTCTCGAATATAGGGTTGGGTTAAATGAGGGTTATTCAGTGTCTGGTCCCTTTGATAAGGGCTAACCTTGATGGCATCCCCTTAACCTCATCTGGACTGCGTCTAGTAATCCTCCCAAAAGAGTTGCCCCTTAACCGTGGTTAGGCTCCATATATCAATCGCCTGTAAAATGACCTTTTTGCCCTTTTGGCTCAAATTGGGTGATTTTTTCTTCTTTTCCTCCGTGTGACTCCAAAGTAGCTACAAAACTCAAAACAAGCATAAAATACATAATTTACAAGAAAAATAGCAAAGAAAGCATAAACAATAGATAGTAAATAGGATGTATTCTACACCCTATCATTGCTTTCTTCTGCTAATGTTTTTCTTCTTTGCGTATCAAATATTTTGGTGTTTGCGTATCAAATATTTTGGTGTTTGCGTATCAAATATTTTGCTGTGACAATTAGTCAGGTTTGTAAATTCAATTTCAAACCGAAATTTGATGAAGAAATAGGGAAAATGGTTAGAGAAATAAATTGATTTGTTGATTTTGATGTTTTTCATAGGAATTAGAAGGACATAGATGACGAATGAGTGGAATCCAGTACACCTGGTGATGAAGCGTCTACAATAATTGGTAATTTTATCAAATTGTGTTGAAAACTCTTGCAGAATGTAATAAATTTCAGTGTATTTTTTTAGAATGAGATTATCAGTATACTACCTACTTTCATAATATGAGGATTCACCTTTACAGAACAATAATAATCAACTTGAAAACTTTTAAAATGGTCATCACTATGTTCATTTTCATTATCTTTCTTAATGCTTGGACCACATCCTTCTCATTTCAAAGATGTAATCGAGAAAAATATAAGACCACTGGCGTGTGATTCAATAACTATGTCAATGTTGTCACAATAAATGGATGATTGAGTGGGGAGGCTTCTGATGGGATGTCGTAGGCACAACAAATTAATAAATATATTTCCCACTAATTACTGGTAATATAACGGTAGTAAGAGATAGTTCCCACAGAGAGTTATGTAATTGATAAGTTATTTGATCATCAAAATAAAGTAAATAACAAAAGGAGGTTTGGTTGTAAGATAAATATAAAGAAAATAATAAAGCAAAGAGATGATCAAGGAATCTTTCACCGTTACCAAGTGATAACTGAATTAGAATACTTATCTATCTTCGTAAGAACCATTCATCACCAACCGTAGAATAACATATAGAGCAGTGTTATCCCCAAAGTTCCTTATGTAACCGGATACCGAAGCGCTCGCATATCAAGTTCTATCCAACTGAACCACCAAGTAGTAGCGCACTCAAGGCGTAACCCAATCGGAAGCTTTAAGTTATGTGAACTTAGATTGATCCCAGCAGTTAGACTCTTAGGGCAAGGTCCAATTACTAGTGTTTTATTCACACGATTTCTCCACAGAATCCCTTTGCGAGGTCTCATGTTCTCTACTTGTGTGAGGATTATTCAACAATTACACGGATATCCAAATCCTTTACTAGCAATAGAATGATTAATAGATTAATCTAGCATGCACTGCAAACAATTTAGTTAATCAATCATAAACCCTATAGATAGTGATAACAAACGATGATGATAAAAACTCTCAATATGTTTGTATTAATAATAAATCTCCACGCTTAGAACATTGAATTCATCCTTAATCAACAAAGGATTTAGTTACTCATATTACAAAGAAGATGAAGAATGGTAGTTTCCCCCTAAAGGGGTAAATCCTAGGTTTTGATGTTGAATAAACCCTAGTTTCTAATATGATCCCATTTTACATGACTTAATACCTTTTTATAGGCTTACATTGCTTGGCCATCAAGTATCTCCGTCGGTTAAGGAACCCGACCCGAAATTAAGAAGGAAAAACCCTAACCGTGAATCTTGGATTTCACAAGTATGCATAACCGTTCGCATACTTAATTTTGTAATAAATCCAGGGAAATAAGTATGCATACCTGTTTCCATATTTTTCATGTCTTCGGTTTTCGATAAAAAGCTTGTTTTGCCCACAACTTCTTCGTCCGAATTCGGAATGACCTCATTCGTTTTGCATTGTTTTCCCATTTAAATTATATTCAATATGGTGATGAGAAATCCTGAATTTGAATGAGTGAATCTCGGTCTTTGGCCCGTCTCTTGATTTTGAGTGTTTTACTCTTTTCTGTCGCACTTCTTCAACTTCTCTTGGACTAGGGCACTTGGATACTTGGAATACATCTCTTCTTAGATCTTTTCAGCACTTTGTAGCTCCTTTCTGGATGATTCACCTAATAGAGGCAAATAAGAGAAAACAAGAGTAATAATACAAAAATATGCAAGAATAATAGCTTAAACAAGTATGGAATGGACACTAAAATCATATGAATTATGCACTTATCAGCTTCTAATATTTAATTATATTGTTTAGGTTATTGTGTGCATTTCAGGTTCAATTATTTAACTACTGTAGAAACTTGATGAGTCTATCACGTAGGTTGTGGTGGGGCGTTCAATAGCCTAGATGCAGTATCGAGTAACCATACTTACTCAATATTGCCAGAACCTTTATGTTCATAACAAATTCTTCATCTCAATCTCCTTAAAAATCGGTTTGTTTAATTCCATTCAATTAAATGCCTTTTGGATGTTGTGAATTCTTGATATCGAAAAGATTAAAAGTGCGTATAAATGGTGAGCACACCTTACACTACACCACCTAGTTGTGATCGTAAATGTGTATGTTGTGCACCGGGTAAAGAAATACAACTATCAAGTTCCAACGACTACTCATCATGTTGGTATTCTAAACGCTAACTATGAACCAGAAGTGTGGAAATTTCAAATGTAGGACTACTTTATTTAGTCCTTAATCACAAAATTTGTCAAACCTAGATGTACACAGAAGAATATCTTTATTATTTGTGAAAAGTTCGTGTTTTAACTACCAATGTACAACTTTTAATTTCACTTTTGCGTTTTTCAGCAACTACCAGTGATTTTTGCATTCCACATGAGATAATAGCAGAATAGGTCAGTTTGCGGTTGGTATTCCATCGGATGTACAAAATCTGGTGATGAAAGTTCTTCAGAAGGATCTTTTAGCTCAAGAATAACGCTAAGTTTCGTTGCGGGATATATGTAAACTAATGGTGCAGATTTATTGTTTTTTTTTTCTTTTCGAAAATGAGGGCTAACCTTGTAGTTGCAGGAAATCCTACACTACACCCCTCACAAGAATCCACACAATCAAACCATTGAAGATGTACAATTATAATTTTTGTTGATTAATTTCTTGAATGTTTACAAGATAAAATGGAAAAGAGCTAAAGAAATTACAATCACTATAAACTTTCTCTCTCTTAATGACTTGCTCAAAGACTCGAAAAAAGATCTCCCTTCCAATAGGCATTGGCTCTTTATATAGGGTATTACATAATGGATGACAACTAAGTTGTCCTTTATTATCGGGAATGACTTGCGAAGTATCGCAAGTGTACAAATGCATAATCTCACGACACTTCTATATCTCGCTAGGTATTCACACCTTTCTTGTGTTCTGGCTGTCGTCATCCATTGCGTCACTTATTTTACTCGTCTGCGACGCCTTCGCTATGTAACGTTTATGGATTTCGCGGAAGTGTTAGTGTTGCGATATTCGATCCTACATCTTGCCTCTTCTCATGTCTTCTCTGCGAAGGAGAGAATGTCATGAGAATTATCATTTTGAAGGCGCAATTGTTCATCCTTATCTGTTTGGCGATTTGACTTCATACTTTTACACTAAATCTTTAATACGTGTCTCTTCTCCACCCATTTTTTGACACGTCTCTTTCAACCGTTGCTTCTCAACCATTCACGTCTCTTCTCGCATTAAATGCGTTTATCTTCTCGAGAATTCTTCTCTATATATAGTTTTCTCATCTTCCTCTTCTCTTTTTTACTTTCTCTCTGCAATTTTTCTTCAATTCTCCTCAGTAACTTCCGCTTCTGCTACTGTAAATTTTCTTTTTTCCTTTGATCTTCAACTACTTAATCATTCCCATACTCTAAAAATGGCTCCACCTGGTCGTATATATGAAGTTCTCTTGGGAGAGGCTCAAAAGGATTTACAAGAGAAAGGTTTCACATTATCCACTATTCCCCATCAAGAATCTTCATCTATTCTCTCCGCTAAATTATTTACTGATCATTGTTGTGATAATCAAAAGATCATAATCTCGCTAGGTCAGATTCTCGTCGGCCTTCCCATTCCTCTCTACAACCCCGAACTTCCTTTATTTTATGAAATTCTTGCTCATGAGAAATTCTCATGAAATGTTTACCAATTAAGTGGAGATTGTATCCGCTAATGGTTGGGTTCCAACCGTATTTGGTAAAGGGTCTTTCTATTCTAATGCAGTCAGAGATCCTAAATTTGTAGACTTAGAGATATTCGCTGAGAAGTATTCAATAGAGAATTTCTTTGAGAATTATGAAGTAATAAACATGAAGAACGATAGAACTCGCTGGGGTGCACGTTTAAAAAGAAGAGAAAATATACCCAGTGACAAAGTACTTATGCAGGATATCGATTGGCATTCTGGCAAGAACAATTTTCTCGCCATTCTAAAGACGAAAAATGATGTGTCTTTCCACTATTCTTGAATGGACCTTATATTTCGAGTTCGAATGTACTCCTGCGAATCTCGCCAACTATCAACCTTGGGTATTTAAGCGGCCGAGAAAGCTAAAGAGGTGTGCTTCCCGAATTTCGCTCGGTTTGTAATTATTACTTCTTTTACATCTACTAATCTTGCGAAATTTTCAGATTGTTAAATTGAGAAAAAGTTACGAGAGAAATCCTAAAGGCGAGTACTCGGCAATTCTCCGGTCGATCACGGATGAAGTAAGAAATAATTTTCTTCATTATTTTTAACAATATTGTTTCCTCTGTTTCTTATCTTCATTCTTGTGCGAAGGTTGGCATTGAAGTTGTTGAAGAAGAGGATATTTCTGAAGCTGCGAAAGCTAAAGGCAAGAGTAAAATTCCTCTTCGCAAGAAGAAATCTGCTGCTCCACCTTCTAAAAAACGGAAGATCCATTCTTCTTCTCGCTCCAGCCCTCAATCCAGCGAGAGCGCTGATGAAGATAATGATGATGTTGACACATCTCTTGCGAAGGAGAATCATCCAGTTGAATCTGCTATGACGCAACTATCTAGTGTCTTCTCTGACTCTATGCAAGAAATGGGAGATGATCATTTTTCTGCCACATGCGAAGCTCTCGCAAATATCTGCGATGCCCCCTTACTAGAGGATGATGATTCTTTTCGTGGAGTTTCCAGAGCAATGACTCCCAGTTTCCTAAACGCACTTAGTGCCTTGGTATGTCTATATTTCCTTATTTCTGCATGGTTTCAACTATAAACCTCATCTTGATGATTTCTTTATTTTCCTTTATAGTCTGGGAGAGCTTCCTTTGTTGTTGCCTCAGATCTCGAGAAAAGGCGCAACATTCTTGAAAAGAAAAACCTTCAACTTCACAAGAAGAATGAAGAATTTGAAGCTGAAGTTGTTGCTCTTCGCAAGAGAGATAAAGAACTTGAAAATGAAACTGCTACTCTTCCTGAAAAGACCAAACAATTGGAAGTTGAGTCCTCTTCTCAGAAGGACAAGATATCTAGCCTTCAAAATGCTAATCAACAACTTTATGGTATAAAATTCTTCTCTTTTCCTTGCTTTTGCTCTGTCATTTGTTTTTATTTATCTGACTTATCATTTTCGCAGACGTTTATAACCTTTCTGCGGAAGCCATTCTTCTTCACTCATTTCCCGAGTCTATGGATAACGATGCTCTTCTCGCCCATCTCAATGATTCTTTAAATAGCTTTTCAAATAACAAAATCAAACTTCTTTCTCTAAATGAACTTCAATCCAGTTAGCCTTTTAGAAGGCGATCATAGATCTAGTTTGAGTTTAGCCAACCAATTTAAACACATATATCTTAGTTCCCAAGAGAAAGTTAATACTTTAAGGAAGAAGGTTAGTAATCTTATAGATGACAAAGACCGCATTGCTAATCAAGGTGCCCAAGCATTAGCAAAATTTCAAAAAACTCTTCTTGAAGTTCAAGTTGAGCGAGATGAATCCATTCACCAAAATACTATTCTTAGCGAAAGAGAGAATCAAATTCGTTCCCTTCTTCTCATAAATAGTGACGATGAGTTCGCTTGGGCTGCGAAAGTTCTAGATGACGCCAGAAATAATTTAGGTGTTAATGTTAGTCTTCAAGTTGAGCATGAGCCTTGATTAGGGATATGATTTCGATAGAGAAGGTTGTTGATCATTCTTCTTTACTTAATTGTTTATTATATATGAAGCTATCATCAAGTTCTTGATTCATTGCTCTACATTCGCGAGAGAGTGAGAAGAGATTTGAAAAGAATTGAAGAACTTGAATCGAAAAAAGAACAACTTGCAAAGGACTTCTCTCTTCGCAATTACAAGTATTCCAAGTTGAAGAAGCAACTACAAATTATTGTGGCGAATTTCAAAAATGATGTTGATCTCTTCGCAATCGGACTATTAAGACAAATCATGTGATGACAACAAGTATTCCTCATTCTTCATACCCTTGTCTTCTTGACGAAATCCACGAGAACATGCCTTCTTTGGATATCTCGATAGCGATGCTAGCGAAGAAGAATCGATGAAGATAATGAAGTAGAAGGATCTGGTGAAGAAGAAGAATCAAACAAGAAATAGCACCATTTTATTCTTTCTCTTTTTGTAACATCTGTATATTTATCCTTTTAATCTTCCATCTTTATAATCTCTTATTGTAAGTTTCTTGGATCTTCAAATACAAATTCTACTTTTGTTGTCCCTTTCTGCACATGTTAAAAAAGCAATTCTTTTTTGCGATATGGTTAATCAATATTATGAATGCGTAAATCTATCATATGAAAATAAATAACATGTTCTCAATCTATGCATTCCCATACTTGCCTTTGTTATTTGTTTTCAAATGAATGATTAAGCAAATAAACTTTAGATGGTAACATGCCTCGGTCTCAAGAATGTTGTTCTTTGAATTCTCATGAGAGAATGTTTCTTGGTTGTTTTCAAGATCTCATTTTTTTTTTTCTTTTGTGTGGTCTTATTTTGCCTTCCTAGTTAAAGGTCTTATTGCGCCACCTCTTGTCATTGCGATAAAATCGCAGGACGTCTTTACACTTTCATGTAAAGACCCATTGATTTTGCCTTATCATTTCTTAGTATTGTTGCCTCTGCAGGATAATTTAATTGTGACAATATGACATGCCTAGATTTTCTTGCGAAAATAAATCCCATGACATTGCCGTCTTGCGACGAAATCGCAGGACGTCCTTACACTTTCATGTACTGACCCATTGATCTCGTCTTATCTTTGTCTTTTGTATTATTGCCTCTTCGGGATCATCGCACAAATATGACAAGCCTAAATTTTCTTGCGAAAATAAAGCCTCATGACATTTACGTCTTAAGACACTTATCAGCTCCCTAATGGAGGGTGTCGCCCTTATCATCTCCCTGGTTGCCCCTTCAAGGAGGCGTACATCGGCCATACAAGACTAGCTCCTCCCATCCGGTCTTAACAACAACCGGTTGTTTTCATGACCTCTTATCCCTTTTACCTATATGGCTTATGGTTACGAGCGCACCCTAAGTGGAGTTTTCTTGGCCGAGTGCAACATATGCCAAGACTTGCCAAGAATGGCCGAGACACTTCAAATGCCCCAGGCACTCTTGGCTCAACCGTGTACCTCAGCGCCTTGATTATACGTTGACTCCTTAGAAGAGACCCTCGGTCGTCCAACCAGGGTATAACCTTATATATATAGTTGGAAATCCAAGGTATCTCTCCTGGATGGGCTTTATTGATCCCAAATCTCCATGACTCAGGTTCCAAGGGAGGTGTAACCTTTTCCCTGAGCCATGTAAAGAGATACCCCTTTATATGACGCACTTTAGGTCTTACATTTGCCTCTTGCGAAATTTTATTCGCGAACTAGGGTGTACGCCATAAAGGTTCGTCCCATTCTGATATGTCATTGATTTTAGATTGTTTCTTGTCATCATTTCTGCGAGAATTTCACGTATTCTTTTTTTCGATTATCATAGTCTTTGTATCTTCAATATGTCTTTATCATTCAAATCCCTGCGAAAGCTTCGCGGATTCTTTTTTCGATTATCATAGTCTTTGCATCTTCAGCCTGTCTTTATCACTCAAAAGCTAAATATATATATATATATATATATATATATTTTACAACCTTTGCAAGTCTAGAATCAATCATTCACTCCTTTCGCCTCTTACTTATGTTTCTCTCTGCTTCTTCATTATTCAAATTTCCTAATACTGCATTTCCTTTTGCGAAATCATCGCAATTTCCAACTTTCTTCAGGCATTGGTTTCGCAACGTACTTTCTTCTCTCACCTCTATTGCGTCCACCATTAGTCTTTCCCTTCTTTGTTCATTTTTGATGTTTTGCTTCCGAGTTCTTCTTCGAGCAGCTCTTTCCTCGCAAGATTCCACATCAACTTCATAGCACTTCTATCCCTCAACCCAATCTCCTTTTATGACTCGACACCACTTTGGGATGAGGAAATTTGATCGACCGGTGATAAGTCGATGCTACACCCGAATCTCATGTAACCAAGGTCGCCCAATAAATGCGTTATAGGGAGATTCCACATCGACTATGCAGAACAAAATTTCAGTTAATAATCCTTTCAGTGGTATTCACATATGAGCTTCTCCTTTAGGCTTGTTGGCAGTACTTGAAACCATAGATCTTATAAGTTGAAGGTATTAGATCTTCGTCCTTCCCTCCCATAGTCTTGTAAGTATGGTAAAAAAGGATATTTACAGAGCTTCCAGTATCGATTAAGACTGTATTGATTGCCCATGAATTTTTTGCCTCATCACCTTCATCATCAACATGTTTTGGGTTAATCTCCAATCTTACCACTAATGGGTTGTCATGTATCTCTCCACCCTCAGGTACTTCTTCTGCGGTGAAAGAAACAATCTGCTTTTGCCATTCCTTTAGTGGCGATGTCTTCGCGATGTTCATTATTTCTCTATTATCAGCATCTCTTGCGAAAACCCTACTGAGAACATTATCATGAAAATCTTCAACTGTCCTGTACGAATGCACAATAGAGTTCCAAGACAAATTCTTGGCTTTCGCTCCAACTTCTATCACAAATGTTTCTCCTCCTTTTGTTGTGTTTGATCTGTGAATTTCTGGCGGCGGTGGTGGTAATGGTTGAGATTGAGGTTGATTTTTTAGAAATTGATTTAGTTTCCCTTGGTCTATCATTCTGAGGATGATTCTTTTTAGGGTTATTTAACGTTTAGTACCCAGCAAATGTCCAACACCTAGCTTTGGTACCCAATATTTGAAATATTATCGGTTGGTACCTTGACTTGTGAAGGACTGTTAAGTCAAACCGTTGACTTAATAAAAAATATTCTTTTTAAATAATTTGTTAATTATTTTTAATAATAAACTTGTCATTTTTAAAACCCAAAAATAACCTTTAATCCGACGGTTCCAAAAGAAGATCCATATCAACAAAACTAGTAATTCAAAGATCTCCAGCGTCTTTCCGAGCATGATCTGAACGAGGCCAATTCATTTTGTCTTCCTTCTTCCTTTCTCAACGGTGAAGAGAGGGTGTGGACTCCATAGAGCCATGAGTTTTGGTGGTGATCAAATGGGTTGGAGAGATAGGTTATTGATTCGATTAGGTAATGAAGAACAGACAGTCTGTTAGTAGCCGATAAAAAAAAAGAAAAAAAAAACAGTCTGTTAGTTTTAGCACGTTAAGATGGGTTCTTATGATATGAGTACCTCACTAGACAAGAACAACACAAATTTGGTCGCTGGGAATGAGATGAAATCAATGGGTGGTTGGAATTATGTTCGATTTGAGATTGAAGTATATGTACAGATTTTTACAGCAAGAGAACAGTCTCTGAAGTTGAGATGTTGTGGTTAATTTCAGACCAATGGAGCATACTGAATCCATAATGAATGGTTGGAATTGATGAAGGTTTATGGATCCTGATAACATTGGGGATATGGGTCTATTTTACATTTGAATTCTTTACAAGGAACTCGAATATGGGACAACGAATCGAGCCACAAGGAGAGAACCTAATCACCAATCGTTTGACCTACAAAGTGTTTGTATAAAGACCTGAATGAGCACCTTACCTTTCAGCTCTTGTATTCCTTGAACCAAGTCTCTGCCACTAGCCAGCCATGGGTATGACGGTCATATACGATTAGTTAGGAGCTTAATTTAGAGGATTAAGATAAACATGGAAATAATTTAAAACTTTTGGAAGTTGAATGAGAGAATTTGGAAAGAGTTTTTGAGCTGCAAAACATCCATGAAGTGTTGCTACTGCCGTTGGATTAAGTGGTTCCTATGAGTTTGTATAAACTAGAGGACTTGGGTCTCTATTTGATTCGAAAATCTAGGGAGGATCTATTAAAGAAGACGTAAAAGCTAAAACAGATGGATACCATACCCCCTTTCACGCATGTTTGCGGTACCCCAAAAGCAGATGATGTAACGCAAAGAAAGAGCGAGGAAGAAGAAGGATTTTCTTAGGGTAAACTTGTCAAACTATTTTATTTTTAAAAGAAATTAGAAAAAAATAATAATAATTTGGTCAATGAAAGTATTTAATGATCAGTCGTTGGTCAAGGTACCAACCGATAATATTTCAAATATTGGGTACTAAAGCTAGGTATTGGACATTTGCAGGGTACCAACCGTTAAATAACCCTTCTTTTTATATTTCTACAATCGTTTGTGGAGTGTCCATGAAAATGGTAATAAGAACAAAATTCATGACTTCTGTCACTCGGAGGTGGTTCACTTCCCATGTTCCACGGCACAAGTATATTTTCCATTAAGATTATAGCTTCCCATATTTTCTCCACACTAGCATTTAGTGGTGGCATCTTGATTTCTTCCCAGACTACCCTGTGATTCGCTGTCCTCTATGATAACTCTGCCTCTGACTTCCATAAGTTTCTTGCGGCTGATCAAGTCTTTGAATTTTGTTATTTCCTCCATGGTTATAGAAGTTTCTCTCTCTCTCAAATTCCTCCTGATCACGACTCCCCATGGCTACTAGATTTCGCTGACCATCATCCGTTATCATTTCTTGTTGACCTTGCGAGGTGCTCGCCACTGTGTTTATTAGTTTAGGTAACAAGCTTGCATTTGCAGCTTTTTAACTTGTGTTCACAACGGGGTATGATTCCATCTCGTTTTGTTTTTCCTCTAGAGCAATGTACTCCTCTTGAAGTTCTCGCAACTCAGTCATTGTGATTGTATTCTTGATTCTAAAAAAATTTGAATATATAGCAGATTGGTTGCGAACATAGCGTTAATGAATGATAGAATGAGATATCTCTCATCCACACGACCAGCCATATCATCGCATTGTCTTCCATCTCACGGTTAGATGCTTCAAACTTTCACCAACCCGTTGTTTTAACCCAAATACATCTTGATACCAGGTCGCGAGGAGTTATTACTAATGTATGCCCCTAAAAATATAGCCCGCAAATGATTGAAAGATGTTATTGTATTCCTCGGTAATCCTTCAAACCATTTCAAAGCTTCTCCGTCAAACTTGATGCAAAATATTTGCACAATATAGCATCATGGTTCTCCCCCTTTGTAACATACATCTCACATAAGCTTTGATATGTTGTATCGCACAAGTTGTTCCATCGAAAATCTTTGGTTAACGTAGGTAAGTTGCACTTTGGGGGTATTCCTCCTAATTGTACTTCTTGTGTGAATGGAGTCTTCGCAGCTTCTTCTATGGCTTCATCAATTGTCTCTTACCTCCTCCCCTTTTATTATTTAACATTCCTCTCATTTCATGCCAATTCTCTCGGAATTTGTTCATTTACACCGAGTTTGGCTCCATTGGTCTTTTTCACTCCGCCTCTCTTCTTCTGCGTTCATGTCTGTTTTGACTTTCTTGTTCATCATTCTCTTCTCGTCTTTCTCTGCGATCCTTTCTTTCATTCCTCTCATTAATTCGCACACCGTTATATCTATCATTTTCTCTTCTTTGCTGCCTTTCGATTCTCCTTTGTACTCTTTCATACTCTTCATTGATATTACCATTGTTGCGATTTTGTTCTCTCCTTCTTTCTCTATTATCATGATTATTCTGGCGAATTGCCTCTTGTAACTCCTGTTCTTCCATTTCTGTTCTCAACCTTTCTCTTTCGCAAGCTAGACGTGCTTGCTCAACATAGTGTCTTTCAGTTTCATCTTCAATTTATTTTTGCTTCCTCTGTACTTCTCTCCCATGCAATATTCTTCTTCCTTCTTCCCAATTTTCCTCATCACCTGGATTATTCCGCCCTTGACGCTGCCTATTTCCTTGATTTCCATCATTTTGCCCATTTTGAAGAGTCTCGGGATGTGGGATATAACGATCTTCCATTATTTCTCTTCTTTCGCAACGTTCTTCGCCTGGATTTTGCACTTCCTCTCGGATTTATTCATTAGCATTTTCTATAGGTAAAGTTCTCCTTCTTTCCTCTCTAACTGATATTGAGCTTGACCTTGTAGTGCTTCTCGACCTTCTGTTTTGTAATCTCATATTTTCCATCCTCAACTCATGATTTTGCCTTGTCAAATTTGCACGTTCCTCTGCTTCTAATCGCCTTTCTACATGTATTGTTTGTCTCAATGTCTCTAATGCTGCGACCTCTTCATTTCCATGAATTATTTCTCCAATCACTTTTCGGTCTCTCACCTCTTGTCCATTGTTTATCAATTGTTGTTCTTCTCCCCTTTCATCCACAGAGTCTGATCTCCAAGTATGCACGCTTATTCTATCATAATCCACAGTTCTATTCGGTACTGGTTGAATTGGTGATTGAATTTTATTTTCATCATTATTTCTTATGTTCATTCTTGAGGATTCCCCCATTTCATTTCTCCTTTCTCCAACAAGTCTCCTGCTCCTTCTAACAGTTGTTGGTTGTTCGGATGCATGTCTTCTTCTAACCATTTCTCAATTTCAGTAAATTGTTGAAAATTATATGAAATTCCTTCCCTATTACTCCAAATTCTTTCAAATCACGATGTCAATCCTTACTCTCTCCCTGTTTCTAGCGCCAATATATAGCTGCAGGAAATCCTACACTACACCCCTCACAAGAATGCACACAATCAAACCATTGAAGATGTACAATTATAATTTTTGTTGATTAATTTCTTGAATGTTTACAAGATAAAATGGAAAAGAGCTAAAGAAATTACAATCACTATAAACTTTCTCTCTTTTAATGACTTGCTCAACACTCGAAAAAAGATCTCCCTTCCAATAGGCCTGTTCGGCTCTTTGTATAGGGTATTACATAATGGATGACAGCTAAGCTGTCCTTTATTTTCGGGAATGACTTGCGAAGTGTCACAAGTTTATAAATGCATAATCTCGCGACACTTCTAGATCTCGCTAGGTCTTCACACCTTTCTCGTGTTCTGGCTGTCGTCATCCATTGCGTCGCTTATTTTACTCGTCTGCGACGCCTTCGCTATGTAACATTTATGGATTTCGCGGAGGTGTTAGTGTTGCGATATTCTGATCCTACAAACCTCTTACATTAGAACTGAAACAAGACTTGTTACAGGGTTGGTTTTTAAGATTACAACAAAAATGTTAAGCTACTACCATCGACACTTAGATCTCTTCTTAGTTCGGAGTATCCAACCGTTACAACCAAAACAATCATACAAGTACACATGTCAGGGTTAAATGGACATATTTGGGCTGTTATAAACAGAACCCAATAGTTTAATATGCATGTACAAGACAGCCATATTAGGATCAACAGTTGATCCATCCATTTCTCAAGGTTTTTCATAATACGGTTAAATGGCCATGTTTGGGTTGTTGAAGACGACACCAAACAATTTAACAACTCTGCACTGGGCAAAGATGTTAGGATCAGCAAATGATCCATCCATTTCTCAAATTTCTTTCTTATACAATAACTAATGTAACTTAACAAAACTAAACTAAAATAGCATCTGGTAGCAAGTTCGGTCTGGATCGGTTGGAAGAGAGGCAGATCGCCCCGCATACGTGTCTGAGTCGGTATTTGAATCGGTGTCTTAGTAATTGGTATTGCTTCACTTGATGTTGCTGTTGAATTTGTTGCTTTGGCCGCTGCTGATTTCGTTGCTTCAACCAATTTGTAGTAACACGAGTTGTCCCCAATGAAGCAAACATCAAGCAAATCATAAACAACAACACAAACAAACAACGCAAATGGAATGATCACATGACCAAAGAGCAAATATGGAGAATCTAGAAATAAACCCTTTGATCTAATTCTGAAAATGTAAACAGTGAAAACTAAAACAAGTGATAGAACAAGAAGAACCACTAGAACATAAAAAACTAGATCTGTTGGAAAAGCTATGTCTTGGTCATGGATGACAGTTGAAATCGAAGATCTGCTCATGCTTCTTCCTTGCGAGAGAAGACGACCCATACTTACACAAGCAACCTCGGATCTATGGAGCAAATCCATGAAAATACGGCAAGAACAATACCCAATCGATTATTACAAAAAGAAATAAAAACAACAGGCAAATAGATCAAGATGATAGAGAGAATGATATGGATTGATCTGCTCAGATCAATTCCAAAGGAGCCGATCTGAGCAGAACGTCGTTTAATATTTTGGGGTTTTCGTTTCTGGTTTTTCTGGAGAGTTTTTTTTTTTCTTCGTTTCTGATATGGATTTATTGCTTTTGGAGGTTTGTTCATCCCCTTTGTTTTCTCAGCTAAATTTAATATTAGATTCTACTTTTGGTATTACTCGATGCTTACTTGAACATTGTCATAATTTGTTATCTCAATAAACAAGATTCATAATCAACATCTTTAGTTTGTATCTGAAAGAAGTTTTTAAGTCACATGACATGAAGAGACTCAAGAACCTTTTGTTTATTATCATCCCTAATTTTGAAATGTTGTGGTGGTAATTGGTCTTGAAGGTTCTTAGCGCTGGTAATTGTTTGTGGGTGGGAATATGGTGGTGCCTGATTGATCGAGACGTGAAGAAATTGGGTTAATGGCATGGTTACATAATTGAACAATCTGTGTAAAATGCATATTAAGAGAATCACTTACCAAGGGTCACAATATTATTATTACATACCAAGGGTCACGATATTATCATTACAAACAATAGTAGCTTACAACACTTGGTTACAAAAATGATTAAAGCCTACCGTTTTCGACGCATTTGGCACAACAATATTGCTTCTCTTTGTTTTTGATCGAACTATTATTTGTTAGATTATTTAACTTGGAAATTTCTGAGGAACCCAAATTTGGTTCCTCTCTCTTTTAGAAACCCGTCATTAAGTTCATATATATGTGTAGCTCAAATGACAAGATCTACTGTCAAGATTAGTAGTTTAGATTAAATTTAAATTTTTCACGATTTATATAGGACTAAAATAACCTTCATCCATTACATTGAAATAAAATTAGAAAAGAAAACTCATAAATTTACAGTCAAATAATTATGGCGTATCAGTGGGCGATATAGGCGGACCTTACTTATCCTCGCATTACGTTTAGTTCCGCTAAAATAGTAGTATGTACTCACCCGACTAATTAGGCTTAGATAGATATAATCAAGATTTTCCAACGTACATCCATTAACATTAACGACGACCTGTCATGTGCATGCCCTCCTTTTCATACCATATTGTATACTCGGTTGTGGAACTCGCAAGGAATTAAATCTTTTTATTTTGAAAGACACTTGCAAGGAATTATGAATGAACAAAGTGACTAATATATCTACCCACCACTCCCTGAGATTAATCGTCGATGGACTTCTCCAACACCTTCTTCCTTGCTCAATTTGTAGAGAATTATGGTTTTTGATGTTTATTCTTTTATTCTTCATCTTTTTTCTTTTTACACTTGGGTTTACTTTCTAAAAGGTATTATAATTATAGACGAAAATTACGATTTTCACATGATACAATCGATTGCTAAAGGTGATAATCGCGATTCTCAATAGGTGAAAACTAGAATTTTCATTCAAAATTATGATTTTCACCAATCAAAGCACAAAGTCATCACTGAAAACTAGAATTTTCACCAAATATATTTACGTGTGAAAATAGGAAGTTTCACAAATCATGCCTTGTGAAAATTTCAATTTTCCTAAAACAACATATGTGATAATTAAGGTTTTTTTGGTAGGTTGCAGTAAAAATGAATAGGAGATAAACAAAAACGTAAAATGGGTTGGTTAGGTAAGTTTTGTTAGGAGAGAAACAAACCAACGTCATCTAGGGAGATATTTTAGGAGGTAACTATTCTAGGAAAGTCAAAGAGGTGTTTATGGAGTATTTTTAGGAATTAATGACAACTACTTTATTTATTTTTTGTATTCAACGAAAATTAATCCCCTAAGTAAAAGGTTATTTGTGTAATCTATTCTTACTTATAAATAAATATGGGTTACTCGTATATAGATTTTTAATGTTGGGTTTCATATATAAAAAAAAAGGGGAAATGGGCTACAAAAATAGTTTCCCATTATTTAACCATTTTACTGATTATTAGTTGATTCATTGATGCAGTAAATGGCCTCACCTTTAGAATGTCATGATCATAAAAAAAAATATTGTTGAGAAAAGTCGGGGTAGAATGGATTCACATACTAGGTTACTCACGAATGATTCAATAAGAAACCAGGGGGTAGGGACGATTGTATGTCATTCATTCCCAAGTGTTGTACTTGGTTTTTATACTTGAAAATAGAACTCCGGAAATTTGTGGAACCCAACTTGTGAAATACAATTAAACAAGAAAAGGTTTTGTACTTTTAGTGATCCTAATTATAATTTTCCCCCATTTGAAAATCTGAAATTATTCATTAATTGTTCAATAATGAAAAGTTGCACACTTATGACATTCTTTTTCATATATGACATTCAATTTTTTTTTTTATTTTTGATAGAACATTCCAGCTTCAACTCTTCAGTTGTTGGCTAAATTTTATGCCGAAAGTGTTTCACCAAATTTGGTTTCCAGATTTAGTGTTCATTACCGGTTTTTAATATTTATTGGATTGTGATTTTGGGACTAAATTCAATTTTACCCATTGGAATGCAATAGTAAGATGTTTTTCACAGATTCAAATACGGGTCACATACAAACATTTTAAAATGGATGTACCATGATTAGTTCAACCCAAAAGAGAATCGATGTTGCGCTTAATGCATGCAACATTCTAGGTAATGACTAACGACGATGTGTATATTTGGAAGCACGTTGTGGCAAAAATAAAGAGAGAGAGAAAAGAAGAAAACAAGGAAGTTACTTCAAGTTATTGAAAAATTCAGTGCTTGTTCTGATCAGCTTATTAACTTTCATAAATCAGCAGTTTTCTTCAGTAAAAATACAAGTACTTCTAGTGCACAGATTATCAGTGGCAATCTCCAAGTCAGACAGCTAAGTATCAATGAAGAAAAATACCTGAGACTTCCTTTTTTTGTTGGTAGAAATAAGAAAATCCCCTTCTCTAATCTGCAAGATAAAATGGAGAATAGACTTTCCAGATGGGCTGTTGTTAATGTATCTGAGGCTAGCAGGTCAGTTATGATTAAGAATGTAACAAATGCAATCCCAATACATCACATGATCAGCTTTAAACTGCCAGACACTACTATTAAGTCCAATGAAACACCACTAACAAATGTAAGTTTGTTTTTGTGTTTTTGTAGCATGAAGTCGTGAAAGCGCTACTTGGAGGAAAAGGGGAGGCATTCGATTTCGATGCAAGCTATCACTTCTTGCGTAAAGAATCCCGGAGGATAACCCGGAATACTTGGATGTTGTATCGTCTTCGGAGGAGGAAGATTGATGGTTTTAGAAATTTTTGTATAGGTTTAGTGGGTAGACCTCTATGTAAACCCTCACGAGACTATAACTCGTCCACTAGGGTCGCCTAGGGGTTTAAAGGCTTGATGCATGTGCTAAATGCATCCTACAATAATAATGCAATTAATGGAAATTGTAATGAAAGGAAACAATCGATTTATATATGTTATAAGTAAAATCCGATTGTCGTAATCGGATTATAAACATGTAAATGTTAACCGATTATAAATGTCCTCTGTTAATTCTTAAACACCAATCCAGAATCGGTTTACAAGTGGATGAACATAAACCGATTCTGTGAACTGTTTAAAAAATCAAAATGTTTGATGTTTTGATGAACTCTCTAACATTAGTTAATCTCACATCCAAAACTTAATTAACCCATAATACGATTAATTAATGCTAATTAATCATGGGTAAAATAGGTACTTAGGTAATTATTTTGATAAGGGGTGGTGTGTAGTGATTTCTAGTGACCTTTTTTGTCAGCTATAGGCCCCAATTAAGTCCTATAGGCCCAATTTAGCAAGGCAGAAAAAAGGATTAGCACAAGCACACAAAAACAATAAAAAAATTTCTTTTTTGAATTTATCCTATATTTTGCACTAATACCACTAAAGTGTCCTTATTTTTATCCTATATTTTTCATTTAGTCCACATAATATTTTATATTTAGTCCACTAATGTCCACCATTATATATATATATATTTTTTCAACTGCCCATATTCTAAATTTGTGGCTCCGCCACGATCCATGAATCTATGAGTATGTTTGTTTGTTGCTGACTCGGGGTCTGGATCTGACTCGGTCCGAATCAGATGTCAGACCGTTTGTTTTTTCTTTTGAGTCAGATCTGACTCACAATCTAAGTCAGACCTAATCCCTGACTCGTATCCCTTTGAGTCAAGTAATAAAAATACGCCTGACTCATATTTTCGAGTCAGATCTGACTCAAAAAACAGACATATTGAGTCAGATCCAGATGAGTTGGGTGATTTCAACCGTATCGAAAAAGACAAACATGCTCTGTAACTGCGCAACCGCTCTTAACTCTTAGGATCCAGAAAACGGGCGACCCCTTGCATGCAACTAGTAGTATCCATGCACCCGAGGCTGCTTGGGCAGGCGAAACGTCTCAAATTTCTAAGCAGTGATATATAATTATGTACACCTACTCAGTTTTGTACAATTATAAGCAGCATCCAGGATGAAGCATGGCGAACTATCATCATCACGCAACAACATCAACACCAATAACGGAGGCGATGATCAAAGAAGACCCACTCATCATCTCGAGTCTTCTACAACCAGCCAAGTGCTAATTCCCATATTCTCCAGGCAAGTTTCTTCACCCATTATTCCTTTTTAAACTCTATTTCATGTTCTATGGTATCAATTCTCATGTCCCTCAAATTCCTTTTTGCTTTGCCTTTAATAATTACATCAAAATTCTACATCCATGACTCAAAAGAATAAGAGCAAATAGTAGCCGCTATTGCGAGGGTTGAGGGTTGCGATCGGCGGAGATTAATTTTTAGGCCGAGATTTGTAAACTTAGAGGTGAGGACGTGTGTATCCGACGGCTCTTGATCTGCTAAGGGTATATTTAGTAATTTTGCGCTATATACAATACTTTTATTAAGGGGAATTTTTAACTTTTGAGTCCAACCCGGGAAATCCTTCACGGCTCCGAAATTCCTCCACGAAAAAGAAGAAGAAGCGGTGAAGTAAAGCGCTGTTTAAACCCTAAACTAGGGTTTCTAAATTTCTCATTCTTCTTCTTCTCGATTTAGTACTGATTCTCTTTTAGGGTTTGATGTTTTCATTAATCTGTTCTATAAAGTTCTGATTTCATTATTTGGAACAGTTTAAGGTTAAAAATGGACGGCGAGGAACTAACAGAACAGGAGACTGCACTCTATGATCGTCAAATCCGTGTCTGGGGTGTTGATGCTCAGAGAAGGTATAACCCATTTCGATTCTCTACTAAAATCATTTGCTCTTGAATAGATTAGATTAGTATTTTTTGTTGAATCGGGGTTGAATCAGTATTGACTCGGGTACAATTCACCCAAAACAAACACCAGATTAGGACGAATTAGTGGGAGTTACTGAGAAAACAAACACTTTGTTTAATTTTGTAGGTTGAGTAAGTCGCATATATTGGTTACTGGCATAAGTGGAACAATTGTTGAGGTAATAACTTTTTTCTTTTTAAATTTCTGATGATTTTAGTTTTAGCTGTTCAAAATCGTGGTTTTGGGTGGATGTTGGATTCACTTTTGTTTTGTGTTGCGGTTGTTGTTTTAGTTTTGCAAGAATATCGTATTAGCAGGAGTTGGGAGTGTCACATTGATGGATGATCGTATGGTTACTGAAGAATCAATGTGGGCAAATTTCTTAATCACTCCCGATGAGAATATGTGGGATGGTAAATCTGTAGCTGAAGTTTGTTGTGATGGATTAAGAGAGTTTAACCCCATGGTTCATGTCTCAGTAGAAAAAGGCACGTTTCTTTGATAAACTAGTGATTTATATATCGTGGTATTAGAATGAATATGTTAGAGTTGAGATGACAAAGTACTGAGCTCTTAATACTATTATGCAGGTAACTTGTCAACTTTTGATGGAGAGTTCTACGACAAGTTCAGCGCTGTTGTTGTTGGTCGATGCTCTCTTGCAACTAAAGTATGGTCTCATGTTTTTTCTTTGGTAGTGCTGAATGCTTCTGCAATTCAGAAAATGAAGTGATTTGTACTCATGTGATTCATCATTAATCTTCTTTTGTAATTTTTGCTTCTGTTTCAGAAAAGGATCAATGAAATTTGTAGGAAGAGACCAAATCGAATCGCTTTTTACACCGTTGATTGTAGGGACTCGTGTGGTGAAATATTCGTCGATTTGCAGAACTACTCCTATGCTCAGGTGCCAATCGTGTTTCCCTACCTATCGTACTCTTCCTTGCTTCATTTTTGTACAGCCCCTCTTTGTGCTTCTAGAATCTCACATCTTCCATTTTTATCATCTCAACAATGCATGTGGGAAATAGAGGAGTTTACATTTAATACATTACTATAACAGCAACTAGAAGGTTGCATCTGACATAATATCGTTGCTGATCTTATTTTTGAACTCTTAACTAGACCAACTTTTTCTTGTCACAGACTGTTGTTGCTTATAAAGTTATACACATCATGATGCAGCTCATGGTGTAGTAATAGTAGTAAGCCGTTTCATAGACTTAGTTAACATTCACCCAAAATGGCTTAGCTCAGAAGGTATAGATGATAATGATTGAGTAATCAGCTTTAAAAGGCTGTTCTGGTCTTTTGAGGCGCACTCTTATATCGATCTCATGATCAGTTTTTGGTGGTTCAGCTATCTAACTACCACCATGAGTCCAAGACCTGCTATTTGGTAATCCTGTAAAAATAAGTTTATTGATGTGATTGTAGTTGAGTGCACAAGTCAACAGCATTACACATCCTTGACAGCTTCTTAGTGCAGAGTTGTTAGATTTTCTGTCATTTGGTAATCCTGTTAGATTTTCTCCCAAATGGTTGATACTTGTGTTTTTCTCATATGATGCACTGTGACAAAAGTTTTCCCGAGCTGATGTTTAATATCGTTACTGCAGAAAAAGCTTGAAGAAACTGTTGAATGCCGATTGCAGTATTCAAGTTTTGAGGTAAGCGGTTAATGTCGACTCTCATTAACAAAAAGTTATGTCAATCCAACTAGTCGATTAGTTGGTTTGTGATATGTTCTTTTTGAGAAGTGGCAATGTGATTATTTTGTTCTAGGAAATTATTAAAATTACCCTTTTAGATCACAATGTCAATAAGACAATAACTACTACCAGTTGCTGCATACTGCTAAACAGATAAATGTGTGATACATCCTCGTGGGACCCTTCCATGATCTTGGTCATAAAATAGGTTTTGTAGAAACGAAGAAATTAACTGTTGATTTTACGACACACCTGTCAGAGAATCTCATGCACGGAATCTGGAATGGATTCCCTTGTATATAATAGGTTATTTTTATATATTACTGAACTGAATCTGCTCCATCTACCCAAGGGATTTTAACCTACCTAAGACTTGGTACTTTCCACCTCTGACTGCTCCATCAACACATGCACACATCCCACAGCCTACTATCATGGCATCTCATTCAGATAGACAACTTTGGATTTCTAACTTCAAGGAATTAATATACTGCTGCTAATAATGTGAATGCAACTCGTGGTATTTGTCATGGCAGGAAGCAGTTGCAGTACCTTGGAAATCTCTTCCTAGGAGGGCGTCAAAGCTTTACTTCGCCATGAGAGGTATGTGATAATTGCTTTATTTTCTCTTTATCCTAGTTGAAAAATGAATGCCAGATGCCATAGACTGTAAGATACAGTTCGGTAAGGGATTTTCTCTTTCAAGGAAGTTAGATCTTAGCTTATAATTTGTGTTCTTTGTGAAAGAATCAATCATCTGATGATGGGTGCTCATTCTACATGCAGTGATAGAAAAATTTGAACAGGATGAAGGGCGTACACCTGGTGAAACTTCAATTGCTGATCTCCCTAATGTGTTGAAACTGAAGAAGCTGCTTTGTGAGGAGCAGGTGATTTGTTTATTGATTTATAATATTCTCCTTATTGTATGCAAACCTTCTAATCATCTCACACAAGTTTGTCATATATTTAAATGTGCAGTCTGTGAATGAATCCCAAATACCAGATAGTCTCTTAGAGAGATTATTGGTTGGTAATATTGAACACCCACCAGTCTGTGCAATCATTGGTGGTATTCTTGGCCAGGTACTATGTTGTGGATTCAAATTCCAAGGTTTCTTTGTTTTTTGTTTTGTTTTTCCCGTCCTAAATGTTAGCAAGTATAATTAAAGCGCCTCGTATTTTCTTTTATCAGGAAGTCATCAAAATGATCTCTGGCAAAGGGGACCCAATCAAGAACTTCTTCTTCTATGATGTCATGGATGGCAAGGGTATAATCGAGGACGTATCAAGACCTGAATCAAGTAGCTAGGTTTGCTTTTAGAAGCTTAGGGTTAAGGCTAGACATAAACAATGTTATGTGACTATGGCTTATTTTGGTTGGAACAAATGGTTTTCTTTTAACTTTGAACTCATTGTTTAACCATTTTGGTTACCATGTCCTCTTTGGATGTGGCGACTTTAGGGAAGCTCTGAAATGTATCAAAAAAAGCCAACTTCAGAGATTAGTCACAAATTGTTTCCATATATATATAACTATCTTAGCATTCCAAACTCAGCACTTTTGCTTCTGACAGATGGGGTGTTTCTGTTTAATGGTCAGTCAATTTATGGCAAATTTCCAAACAGGAAATAATCACAACACATAAATTTGCAGCAGTGTCGCCTGAGCAACAGAACAATAGAGTCCAGAGCTTTGATTCTGGAGAACCCGATCATCATCCAAGAAATCGGTTTTATATTCTCTAAAGAATCGGTTATAAAAGCAAAATCAAATATCTTTTGGTTATAAAGACGCCACTAATAACCAACAGTTGGCCCTCAACGGGTGTGAGTCAAACAAGTCCGAACAGAATCAAAATTTCAAGTAGAAAATCAGATTGAAACGTGGGGGGTAGTTTCTTTTTTCCCATCATTTTCTCAGATTCTCCTGATCAGGAGTGGAAGTTACGGCCATGACCATGCAAAAAAATATCCAGAACGGTGGAGGTAATGATTCTGTTGTGAATGATAGACTTCACAAGAAATTCAATAACTTGGAACAAGTCTGGGATTCTATCAAACGAACCAACTCTTATCGTCCAAAACATTGTTATCACACCATGGATAATGATGTTAAAGTACCAGAAGATGAAGGACTTGGACTCTTTGATTATTCTTCTCCACCATCTCTTCAACAAAACCCTAAAAAATCTGAGGAAGAAAAGGAAGAAGAGGAATGGAATGTGAGAACGAATGATTTGGCAGTGTTGGAGATGCTTAGCGAGAGAAAAGACTGTATGAGAAGCGGCAAGTTTAAGGGAAGGTCATTGCATGATGCATTAGAGAGTGCAAGTAAAATGGGCAAGCAAGAAGAAAAAGAAGAAGAACATATTCAAAGTGGGTGCTCTTCTTCTGATTTGATTCAAGAAAGTGGAGTAAAAAGACGTTTGTTTTCTTCGAATTCATCCTTGGATTGCAATGATGATAAAGACGACCACAGTGAATGTTCTGAGTATGATTATTGTAATTGTTCAGAGGATGATGATTATTGCAATTGTTCAGAGGATGATTATTGTAATTGTTCTTCATCGTCATCTTCTTTGTCGTCTTCATCGTCGTCTTCTTTGTCATCTGTGGAGAGAAATAGAGTGGTAGACAAGAAGAACAAGAAGAAGAAAAACCGGGTTGTTGGTGTTGGTGAATGGAGTAGCGATGGAGGGAAATGGATGGCTTTCATAGGTTGGGTTGCAGTTTTTCTCATGATATTTGCGTTAGGTATTATCACTTTGAAGAGCTTTGATGGTTGTTCACCATCTATTGAGTATGATGATTTCTATTACCCTACTTGAAGTTGGAACTTCTTTGAGGCATCAGTTTTTCTTTAGTTTTTTTTTTCCATTTAATATGCAATTTCACATTGGTTAATTTCAGAACACTTTTGATGAGTGCCTGTTCATTGCTGCTCTTGCTTAATATATATGTTTTTAATTAGAGAAACAATTTCTTAATATATAAGTGTTTACTTCACAGTTTGTCTACTGAGAATACAGTTTCTGCTGTGAAGATAATAATCACACATTCGGAATGCGTGATTCTTTATAACACAGTTTTTCCTTCAGTAAAATAGCATTTTTGATTCGAATCTACAAAATTTAGTGCTCTGGACAACCTTCCATAGTCGAGCGCTATCTCTGCTAAAGAATATCTAGACAAAAGAAACGACAAATAACCTCAAAATGCATCCACTGAAAGAAAGTGGAGTGCCTCATATACAAGACCCTATAATTAGCTTGACGTCCTAGTGCTGAAAGGCCGCCATCCGAACAGGCCACTGATCGTAGATGCACTGGCATTAGATGAAGATGGAGTTGGTGGTTCTGGTGGCAAGGAGAATGTCCGCGTCATAGATGCACTAGGAGTTGGTGGTTCTGGTGGCGAGGATAAAGTCTGCACCAGCAAGAAAATATCAATAAGAAAAATAAGAAGTTAGTAACAATTTGTAACCAACTCAAAGTTTCTTTTCTATGAAGGAATATTTTTCAACAATATAAAAGCAAAATTATTATTATTCTCTATTAATCATTTATATGAAGAGTGGCAACTTACTCTGGGGGTATATGGAACTCGAGGAGGTCCAACAATCCGCGGAGAAATGGCTGGTGATGCCTAAAGAGTTTAACATGTCCACAAGTGCACACCATTAGTATAAGAAAAGAATAGGGATACTTATTCTAAATAAGAACATGCGTGAATTCAAGTTTCAGAATATAAGAGGAAACACAAACCCTATAATTTCAAAGAAGAAACTACAGCTAAATAACATAGAAAGTTTGAAGAAGTTAATTCATGCCTGAATAGATGGAGAGGGCGTTTCAATAGATAAAAGTCCCGCCGGCATAGCGGTAGCCGGCATAGAGGTAGCATGCAACAGCTGCAGAACAAATTAATTAGATGTTGAAAAAAGAAGATGTTATCCTTGGAACCCCATTCCAGCCACTACTATTCTGTGGGAAGACTATCCACCAGTAATAAGCCCAGCAACCGAAACTTAACTTTATGTTTGCAATAACACATATGTGCTTGTTCAAATGAAAACAATTGAAAACGAAGAAACAAAAAGCACACATGCTTTTTCTTTTCTTTTCACAGAAAGTCAACCTATGCCCTGGTCACCCTAAAAACAATTCAGCTATGCCCAAAGAAAGAACGTGGGATTACCTAGTTTTTGTTTTCATTTTGGCCAAGGAGCCCAAACTAAAGCACTGTGGACAGAAATCGACTTACTCTTCGGGTTTGTGTAGTTTGAGGAAGTTCTAGAGCTGGCCCGGAAGTAGACGGGGATGCCTAGAAAGATCAGACAGCCAACCAATATCAGTAAGATAAGTAACAATAATAACACAAGGTGAGGGCTACTTTGAAGATTGAAAAGTATGCTGCCCCAGAGTATGAAGTCATGAATGGAAAGTACAAGTAAGATAAGTTACAATTACAAGGTCAAAAGGATAATTATTAATTGTCAGAAGTTCGTTTCGGAATTGTCAGTTTGAACTGATTGAGAAAAACTGTGACTACTTTTCATCGAAACCATAAACTGAAAAACGAAATCCCTTAAAACCATAGTAGCAAACCAAAAACTTGAAACCTCATTCCAGCCACAACTATTCTGTAGCAAGACTACACACCAATAATAAGCCCAATTAACAGGTTATGATCAAGCGAAACTTAACTTTAAGTTTGCAATAACACATATGTGCTTGTTCAAATGAAAACAATTGAAAATGAAGAGACAAAGTGCATGTATGTTTTTTGTTCTTTTCTTTTCAACAAGAAGTCAACCCATGCCCTGGCCAACCTAAACACAATTCAGCCATATCCAAAATAATACACAGAAAAGCTGAATATGCTCAAAAGAACTCCACAAAGGTAGACCACAGTGGGATCACCAGGAATTTTGTGATCCTTCCGCAAGAAGCACAAACTAAAGCTCTGTGGACAGAAATAGACTTACTGTTGGGGTAGATGTAGTTTGAGGAAGTTCTAGAGCTGGCCTGGAAGTAGACTGGGATCCCTACAGAGATCACACAGCCAACCAATGACAATAAGATTAGTAGCAATAATAACACAATAAGATTAGTAGCAATAATAACACAAGGTGAGTATGCTACCCCAGTATGAAGTCATGAAAAATAAGTAAAATAAGTAAAATAAGATAAGTTATCACAATTACAAGGTAAAACGGCTAATTATCAGAAGTTCGTTTTGGAAAGGTCAGTGTGGTTGTGCACTTCAGAATGAAGGTGATTCAGAAAATTAGTTACTATTTTTAGACGAAAGCAAAAACTGAAAAAAGCAAATCCCCTGAAGTTGTTTTTGTTGAAGATGCCAAGCTAGGTTTTAGCTTTTTCAACTATACAAGTAAAAGACAGCATCCATCAAAAAAGGCCACAAACATTTGAAGAAGTTAGATCCATACCCGAATAAATGGTTGAACCTTTGCCTCATTATCGACGACAAAATTACATAAGTAGTGAACTCCTCCGTAATCCATATCCTGAAGCATCAAAGCATAAAAGCATAATTATGCATTCTATACACTTCTATGATCTTTTCTTAAAATAAAATAAAACTCTACCTGCTTCCCTTCAAAACTTTCAACTTTGGATCCCTGAAACATGATAAGAATGAAACAAGTTTTTCTTAAATCAAACTACAAACACAAGTAAATACTAAAAATACAGGGAGAGAGTCATGTTCTAAGAAGTTGGCAAGAAAAGCTACCAGATTTATGGCTGCATCACGAAATACTTGGAGCTTCTTGGAAAAAATATTTGTATCTCCAGTTATGGCCTCGAACTATAATTAATCACACAACTTATGTAAGTCTCCTCTGCAAATAATTTTACCAAAGAGAAGTATCATACCTATTGAGATACAATGTTAAACTTAAGCTACCTCTTCTTTTGTTGCAGATACGTTTGTCATAGAGTCCTCTATTTTTGCATCGGCATCATTGATTTTTGCGGATAATTTATTGTCTGTAACCTGCAATCAAACCAGTCCAACGACGACGAAAAACACAAAATCATGTTCCCTTAGTTTCATATTTCATAAAGCTAATTAACATATTAACATTGACCCATGAAAAGGTGGTACATTTCTAAACTAGAATATAACTGCTTGCCATGTAAGACACCATAAACTACTAGAGAGTGTCTCTCAACACTTTATGTGAGAATCAACAAGAAGCCACATTGAAAAATGTTCGAGGTGTAAGATCAAGTCTTAGTTTCATGAGAACTTCAATCTAAATCAGACAACGTTTTCATAAACGTAAACTTGCCTTGATAGCTGTAAAAAGATGATCAAGTGGTTTGGCTACAGACGTGCGAGAATCATTTAAATCGCGTGTTGTGGCGTACATCAATGAAGAAAACTTCCATCCCTGAAAACACATAAATTAGAATTTGACTGAGGATGTATGTGGTTCATTATGCAATTAGCCAGTAACTCAAAGGTTCAAAACCATCACTCAAATTAGTATCCAGTTAAATGGACTTACCTTCCACCATATGATACCATATCCTATAACAATGACAATAACAAGTGGGGGCCCGTAGGTGCTTAAACCACCTGCATGATGAACCCTGGTTAAATTTTTTTTTTTATTTGAAATACCAGCACCTTAACAAAGAGATGGTATTATAGAACTTCCAAAATATATAAACATAGAAGATCTCTAGCAAAGTGAAATCATGGTAGCTCCGTGTATAAGGTAAACAAGAGGTGCTACAATAGTTCATAGTCACATTAGATACCGCAAGAGTATAAGGAAAACCAGCACAACTGAATAACAACAACAATAGCACTTATAGTATCTCTCTCAAATTCTATTCTGACCTGAGCTACGCCCTGTCATTATTATTGTTGGGCTATTATCATATTGCAACAGTTGCAGCTCTTGACGCAGATTGTTGACCTGCAAAATAACCATATGATCTGTATCAAGTCGAAAACATAAATATTCTTAATGATGCACACACAATATGTGCGAATGAGCCTTATGAACTTTAAATTAGATGCGAAGAAAGCAACTGTTAACAATAGGTGACTGTCTAGTCCATATTGACTTTCAAATGAAATACCAAACAGCACAAGTAGATTAACAAGAAACCTTGATAAATCTAAACATTCATGAAGTGCTTTTGGTACCGGTGCATATGCAGCATATCACTGGAGGTATTCCTTTTGTAACTAGCAAAAGAAATGGAGCAACTATCCCCTCCTTTAGAAGGAGGACCACATTAAAGAAGTGACTAGGGATATTTGAGCGATTGGTAAGTTGTAAATGTAAAGAGTTTATGACAGTCACAGCGACACAGAAAACACTAGTTCCAATATTTTGGGGGTGTTCGTACTATTCGATATTGAAATTGTAAGTCGATATCAACTTGTGACATATCATAAGAAACTTAACCTCCGAAATTCGAGCACAATACAAGAAACTACTGTGAAGATAAAAAAGTTGCCTTAGTATAAAGAAACAACAAAATGTCACCTAACCTGAGCTAGCAGCGCTTCATTTTGTGGTTTTGATCTAGATGACGAAGAAGTATCATCCGCTCTCTTAATTTGCTTCACAAAAATCTGAAATATAAGGGAACACGTTATGGAACAGGCATAGGATAATATACAACATAAAGATAGGACCAAACGAAATCAAAGTAATTACGACTAATATGAAAGAAATTTACACAATTTACATAAGAGTAAAAAAAACAACCAGTCAAAGCAATAACGTTTAGTCGGAACGTTTATCTAAACCATAATTTCTGTCTGATTTGTGTATAAGCAACTATCCTGAGTATAACACAAGGTGTTTTAAAAGAAATGCTGGTGTAACAATACCTTGAAAGCTCCAGAAAAGAGATCACGTGTGCGTCCTTCCTGAGCTAAGACAGACCCAACAACACCTGATAGATAAACACAATAAGGCATCCAGATAAGGAAAGATAAATACTGTAACAGACATGGTTAGCCAAATCTTTAATTCCCATCCGAGCAATAGTCAATATGATATAACCAACTGAACCTAGGTCATCCATGCCATAATCTTCAAAATTGTTGGAACAGAAGAAACAAAAAGAACAAAACTATCTCATAGGAAATCTGGCTACAAGTGACACTGAGAAAAGAACAAGGCAATTGTACTTATCAATTTACCATATACACTAGAGAACAACCCATGGACAAAACAAAACCTAATAAATTTTCATTCAAGCAGTCTAGTTTCAGCATTCATTCACAGCATAAATTTCTCAACAACCCTTAAAATTTTCATCCTAAACTCAAGCTAATTGGTGGCTAATAGCCCCTCCTCCATGGCCTATGCCGTCTCCCAGGCCTGTTTTTCCCTTTATAGGCAAGCCAGCAAGGCTGTAGGAGGGGCATCCACATAGCCTCCTAAACTTGTTTTCCCTTCCATCTATTTTTTACTCCACTCTCTCCCAAGCCATGAACCATCAAAATTCTAGGTTTTGCATTTTGTTTTCCTAAGCAGTGTATCTATGTTCGAAAATCCTAAAAAATCATCTCTATCAGTTACTACTAATTATAAAAAAAAAAAAAAAAAAAAAGAAAAAACAGAAAACATAAACAGAAATTACATGAAGAACCCACTTTAAGCTCGATCAAGTCACTCAATCAATCAATAAAAAAACAAAACCCTAACAGGGGATAGTAGTAGCACTGACCTGCTCCGAGGAGGATAGTAAGCTTCGTAAGAGAAATTGCCATGATGATACTCCAAACCCTAATTCATTGATTGATTTGATAAAAATAAATAAATTATTTCCGATTTACAGAAGAAAGAAATTTGTGTTTAGAAATTAAATTAAAATTCGTCTTCTCTTTGTTTAGTGATGAGATGAAAAACAAGGATTCGTCTTGTGGCCCGTTTAGGTACCACGTTTTTATGTGACTTACGGTACTCCCTTGAGACTGCGGGACCCAATTAGTGAGACCCTGTTGATTAGTTTTGATATGAACCGTCTGATCTAGTTTTTAAGAGTCAATGGTAAGTAGATCAGACGGCAAAAATGTTGTTTCTTTGAGTCTACGAAATTAGTAGAGATTATAAAGATTTTTTGACTTGTGGGGAAATAGGTCTTGGCCCTTGGCTCAAGTCATCCTCCGGGACCTCTACAGTCTAGCCAGTGACTCTTAGATAAGTTGTTTATGATTATTTTAGAAGGTTATTATTGGGCGTCACACTTTAATGGGGGCTTCACTTGGATTTTAGTGTCAAAAAAGTGGTTATGGGATATCCTAACACAAATATAAAATGCCTAGATTACCCTTTAACTAAAATAAAAACTTAAAAACCTAATTTTCTATTAAATTAGGGCCCGATTCAAACAGGCGAAGAATCAGAATTTCAAACTCCTCAACAACAACCCAAGTTGTAGTTAGATAATAATCAAACAAACCCATCTTTGTTTACTAAGTTTTGTGTTTAAAATAGGTTAGATTGAATGAAATTGAAGTAAAATTAAAGGTTGTACATTTACGCTGGTGTTACGTCAGTCTCTTGCTTTTCTAGTAGTAATTTTAGTTTATGAAGGAGGTTTGGATTAATTCCAACCGTAAATTTTGTAATTTACGTCAGGGTTTTTGTAAAATGGATCGGGTTTTTGTAATTTACGTCTAGGTTTTTGTAAAATGGGTTTATGTCCATATTTTTACTTTGATTTACGTCCGAAGGGTTCCTTTTAGTAAAATGGGTTTATCAGGTTCCATTAAAGTAAATGGGTTTACGTCCGGGTTCCTTTTGGTTTTATGGTTCCTTTTAATTCCTTAGTAAACATTAAATTTACGTCCAGGTTTGGATTGATGCTCTTAGAAAGTTGTTTTACGTTTAGGTTTGCGTTGGAATCCAACCGTAAAAATTAATTATTATCTTTTAAATTAAATTAAAAGAGGGTTGTTCGGTCATTACAAAATTATTTGAGATAAAAAGGGTTTTTCTTTATTTGGGTGAAGTTTTTGTCCTATTAGGTGACGCCCCTCTAATGGAACGTGACGCCCCAATAATAGCCTTCAATTTTAGGGTATGGTGAGTGGTGACTCATTCTTGTTATTGTGAAAGTGAATAAAACTCATCTCTAATGAGTACCAATTAACAAGAGTGTGTAAAAATTTAAATTCATCATTTACCGACCGAGCATAGTGGTCCTTGATGACACTCGCGAGAAAGGGGTGTACCCGGATTAACTATACAAAAGAGGGTCATGAGGAAGTAAAACCTTAACCAGGTATTTTCAAAAATGGGTAAACTGCTTTTGTTTAATTAGCACTAATAAATTTATTTAGTTTGATGAATTTAGTTAGATTAATTAATAGGATTAAAAGTTATGAAACCATGTTTCAGTCGGATTAAATTTATGGATTATGATGATTTTTTTGAAAAAAAGAGTTTGATTTTATTTAATTTTTCGTTACAAAATGAACCGCACCAGCCAAACATTTCTAAAAAACGGATTGCAAAGATGTTTAATGGTTTCACTCTTATTATTACAGAACAAATCAACACTTTCAGAACTAAAAGTATGAAAAGTCGGCAAGGTCGACTAATATGGAAGATAACGACCATCATTAGCCGGCATGTTTATTATAAACAATAATGCCGACTAAATGAGTTTCACATACATATTGAAAATGCGGGGGTCCAACAACCACACCCAACAATTCGTTTGGCAATCTGAGAGGACTTACTCCAATACACTTTCTAGAGAATCAACTACACAGTCAGACTCAATCTAGATTAATATCTCAAAGAGTTTAATATCTCTAACTCTTAATTCCGCAACCGACAAATAGAAATCTGCGATCGATTGAATATAAGAAAACGGTACCAAAGACCAATGTTCAAGTGTCAATCAATGTAAATCAACAAAAAAGGTTGGATATTCTAATTGATTGATCTTAACGCCAACACTGTGATATTTCAATTATATAACAAAATATAATGCGGAAAAAGAAATAACAGACACCGGGAATTTTGTTGACGAGGAAACCGCAAATGCGAGAAAAACCAGGGACCTAGTCAGGTTGAACAAACCCGGGGCCTACTACCCAATTAACGGAGTTGTGGTTGAAACAATCAATCTCTGTTGATTCCCTACAACGCTCCACTCCGATCCCAATGAGGAACTACGCATGATTCCCTTAGCTGATCTCACCCACTGGCTAAGAGTTCTACGACCCAAAGTCGAAGACTTGATAGAAAAATCTGTCTCACACGAGGAAAAGTCTATAGTGTCTCGAAATACCCAAGAGTTTTTGTTCCGTCTTTTGATAAATCAAGGTGAAAAAGGAACCAATTGATCAGGACTTATATTCCCAGAAAGAACCTAGTATTATCAATCACCTCATAATAAAATTAATCGACTAGCGAAAAAGTTATTGTGGAATCACAAACGATGAGGCGAAGTTTGTTTTGTGATTACTTTTCTATCTTGCCTATCGGAGATATAAAATCTCGAGCCAATTATTTCAATTGCACTCAAACACGATAGAAACAACAAGATCGGATCACGCATGACTACAAAGATAATAGTTGGGTCTGGCTTCCCAATCCCAATGAAGTCTTCAAGTCGTTAATCTACGGGGTCTCGAAAAAAACCTAAGGTTAAAGGAGAATCGACTCTAGTTATGCAACTAGTAACACATAGGAGGTGTGGGGATTAGGTTTCAGTTGCTAGAGTTTTCCTTTATATAGTTTTCAAATCGGGTTTGCAATCTAAGTTACCTTGGTAACAAAGCATTCAATATTCACTGTTAGATGAAAAACCTGATTCAACCAAGCTAATATCTTTCAACTGTTAGATCGAACTTAGCTTGTTACACACAAATGAAATGTACCCCCATTTAGGTTTATATAGCCATACATAAACGTGTACACCAGATTGGTTCACAAATAGTTAATCGAGGTTAGCCATATGATTACTCTCATATCAACCTTATTCATCTTAACCATAACTAGTTCAAATGACTCAAATGAAATAGTTAGAGAGTTGTTCAATTGTTTAGAAAACACAATTGAAATCAAATCGGTTTGATTCACTTGAATCAATCATGAACATTATAGCCATGGTTTGCAAAGATTGCATTCCTTATGATTTAAATGTTTAAGTTAATGGACTTGACCGATTTGACAAAGTAACCAGCTTAAGTATGCGTACGGGTATGAGTACTTAAGCAACCGGTTTTAAGTTTGTAAAGTTTCCAAACTCGGTGAAATTTTAGTTCAAAAACTTCGCGGTAGTATGCATGCATACTTAAGGTTACTAGTTAGTTTGCAAAACCAAAAAGAAATTCTCGGTTTGAGCCAAAACCAAACTCACCAATTTCGTATACACACATATGCATACTCTTGGCTTAGGTTTATGGACTTGCACACTAATGTGCGACCACACTATATATGATTATATCCAAAGATGGTTACATCATCAACTCTTTATTTCAATCATTGAAATATTCTTCTATAATGTCAATAGCCGTTTTCACACTATAAGCATCAAAGCAATTTTCAAGATATTGAAATAATCATTATTGAAACCTCCCAGTCTTACACCAAATGATAGTATCACACAAACCATGTAAGATGTTACTCGATAATTTTCTCATGATATAAGATGAACTTGGTGAAGCGAAAGCTTACCAACACATATTTCGAGAAATATGTAAGCGAGATATACTCATTTCGAAATCTCAAATGTGTATAGAGAAAACTATATCGTAACTTGACTTATGTCTCAATATAGGAGATAGTAGAAATAGACTTTCAAGTGATAGATAAGTTCAAGTCTCCACATACCTTTTTCGAAGAAGTTCCACAAGCCCCCTTAGTAGTTCTTCATCTTCAAGAGATAAACGTCGAGATTTAGGCTCAACTACTACTTATCCCATGTCCTAGTCAGAGACATCTACAAATAGGCTAGAAATCAAGACTTATAGTTTTGATCACTAACATTGACAAACATGCTTGAGATAGCAACGCATGCGAGTTTGGCAAGCGATACTCTAACAATCTCCCTCTTTGTCAATTTTAGTGACAAAACTATCAATACATATGGATTACAAAAAGATAAAAATTAAGCTTCTTATCACGTGCTTGATCTCCTTGGTATCTTTCATGACTCGAAATCTTCGTCACTTCCAATTACTCCATGATCCTAAAGGTTGTAAGTTCAGCATCACAGTTGTTGAAGATGCGTAGCTATAACAATGAGAAAACAAAATGCTCTCAATTATTGTTATACAGTGTCATAGTATTATTACACAACATTAAAGTTCAATTATATCACAACTTTGACAATAACACTATGGTGATAATACCCACCAAATTCAGGAAGAACACCCAACCTTGACACCACATAAACAAATTAATCGCTGCAACAGTTTTTTTTATAGAACTTAGGTGGGATTGTCTTAGAGAATAATAACTTCTGATGTAATTGCTTGCGTTATTTCTTTTCACAGTATGAAAACATAATCTATATTGGACACAATGTAAAAATGATTAAGTATTTCTGCATGAAGCTAATTCATAGGATATAGTATGGTACTCTACCATCTTGAATAATACAACTAGACATCAAGTTGAACACAATTTATTACCCCTCCAACACATAGATACACATAATTTACAAGCAGACAACTACGATCTAATCATACGAGTCACACACATATGTGAATATACATAGTCAAATCTATCAATTACTATCAGATAAACATGTCAATTGCCCAGCCAGATATGAAATCACACCTAAGCACAACAAGCCCACCAACAAGCTTGAGCAATATCACATAAACCTATGTTATTAACTTTCTCAGCATATAGATCAACACTATTCTCAGGGATATCTCTTTCTCACTAATAAATCCAAAAACCAACCTAATTATTGATCTAGACCAAAATACAAACAACGAGATAAAGAGTTAAGAGTTTTGTTGTTATACCAAGAACAACATTGAGTTCTAGTAGATCTAATGCTGTAACCTCGGTACGCATGGGTTTAACCCTAACTTCCAATGCCATGTCACAACCCTATCTAAGTTTATTTGCTTCCTTGAGGAAGAACCCTCTCATACACCATATGTGCACAACCTTTTCTTGGACACACATCCAAGTCTATAAACCATACTTTCACTTTTATTCAACTCCACCTACAATAAAAACAGTGAAATTGTCATTAATTTAGATGAAAAGTTCATAAATAAAGGGAATAATTAAGTTCTGATATACGTTAAAATGAACAATAAACTTGAAATATATACATAATACTACTCCTTGTACCTTCTGATAGTTGTATAAGTCCTAATTTATCTTCTTAAGTAGTTAACAATGTGAAACTCCATCATTTCTCAATAACCAAAGGGTCATGCTTCTCATAATCAATAATGGATCATCAAGAGATACTAAAACAACCGAGATTAACTGACCTTTGACTCCACGAATCTCATATATCTAAGTGTTAGAGCATTGCTCGGTTGAACCCACCAAGCGTTGGTATGTCAAGTTTGGTTGTCATATTTTCTTGAATCAAAACTCATGTTAAGAGTCGCTTGATTATGTCTTTAGAGCCGACTTCGTATAGGTTAGCTTGAAAGTATTTGGATACGAGACATTACAAGTATTGCGAAGTCTTGAAGATGTGAAGTAACGAGGAGCTACAACGACAAAGCTCATCCTTCCACTTGAGGTTAGTGATATTTGACTTGAGCTGTTTCATTTCCTAACGTATCTTTCCAAGTCGTGCATATTGAAAACATAGCGTGAAGCATATTTGAACTAGGATAGACATAGTATTAGAGGAATACAATACGGGTTTATTAACCATTAAACTTTGTAGATAAGACATCGCCATAATCATTTGAATGCTATTGTGATTATGTATGGGTATGAGGTGAGGATTTCATCCTAGGGAACAATGTTTTACATGTGTTACAAGTAAGTTCATAAACTTGTTTGCGAGCAAAGAAAAGAAATTAGCCAGAGTGTTATTGGTTTGTTATTCATTGCATATCTTATGAGCGACCAATATGTGATTAGTATAACCGCTCACAACTTGTTTATGTTCTTGTAGAACTATTCACAAAGGCCGACTTATGTATTAGTATAACTTTTATTAGTAAAATCGATCTTAAGTAATAACCTGAGAGATGTATGATCGGGTTTTGTGTTTGTGACTGGCCAAATATGGGAAAGGGCAGGTCACAGTAAGAGGTGCGATTACATCACAAGGGCAGATCCTTGTATAGGTGCAACAAGGTTTATAGCGAGAAAGGGGAACCGATCCTATGGACATGTGCAGCACGTTTTTAGGCAGGGCAGTCTATGGACATGTGCAACACATATAATTAGATACCATATATATGTGAGGGTAAGTCCTAGTACCCTAGTCAATCGATTTTTGGAAAGCTAGTGTGATGACTATGCACAATACTCACATGGAGGTAAAGCCAAAATTTGTTTTTTAGTAAGAAACGTTAAACCCATGATTGTGATTGAATGTTGGTTTTGATCAATCATAGTTCTTGAATCTCGGATGAACCAATTCTAAACTTATT
>JAJJWW010012084.1:0-50270 GCA_023531295.1 Papaver armeniacum
GCTACATGGTTGACCCATTATCCCATGTAGTCTAGTCCATCCTTCACTCTATGGTTGATTTTCAATAAATCATCAATTGATCAAAGAATTGATCGAAACTAGGTTTGAATCCAAGGTTCATAATTCCGGCATTCAAGAACTAACAATTTTATGTTGATCCCGTAATCAACACTTTAATTATTATACTCGGTTCAGTTTCGATATTTTAAATTAATAATTCATCAAACGAAAGAATATTTTCTCGATGAGCAATATTTGCTCGTACTAAGGAATATTGGTTCAACTATCAATATTCAACAATTCATCAAATGAACAATATTTGCTCACCTTAAATATCAACATTTATTCGAGAATTATACCTTTGTATCAACAGACATGTCCAATTCATGAGTATTAGAACATTTGCAAATCAGTTCGACTCAAAGAATACAAGGACTCATCGTCTCGTAAAGTCAACAACTGACTAACTAAATACACGTCTGCCTTGCAGACTCCACAATCATGAGTCATCAATCGTGTCACATGGGGGGATATCAACTAGGGTTTTTGTCTGGCGGTCTACGGCACGTGTGTTCATGCACACGATGAGAATGTGAGCAAGTCGTGCGTGCCAGCTAGAGAAGTTAGCAAAGTAGTGGGTAGTAATCAACCAAGTCTCCGCACGATGATCAACTGGTTTTAACATGATTCCCACCCCCATCTTTGACTCCAGAAAATGTCACACTTTATGGGATCAAGGTGTCTACAATTCTTGCATTATAAATAAGTCTCTGAATCATGACTGAAACAACAAACAACAAGAGAACAAAAAAAACTCAGCGTCTGAACAATTACTCTCAACAGAGCAAATTCAATCAATTAAAACTTATCTTATTTCTTCACGCAGAATAACAACACACCTACAATTTCGATCACCATTGATCTCACACATTTCTCAGCTTTCCTCCTATAGATCGACTCATCCTCTCTTGTGACCGAATTGACTCTCGGAATCGACCATTGTCTTGGTTTAGCCGGGAGTCCTACGATTGATCTCTCGAATTCAAAGCGCTCCTTTTGCGGTGCATTCGTGGAGGTTAGACAGTTCGCTCGGTTCAAGGATTTTCCTCCGCACGATCGTCTCCTCAATTCCTTAAAAACTAGCAACTCGTTTTGCCTCATCTACAGCAATATAATTATCCATACTTCTTCCACTGTCAATCACCATATCACACACCTTACCTACAATTAGAAACATAGATTTGAAAATGTTGTTTCTTTATTAAAGAAAAAGGTTGACTCAGCAAAACTTGTTACCATAAGCTTCAGGTACAACATCATCTTCATCAAAAGGTAATTCATCCTCCTCGAAGCTCTCGAAATCATTGATAGAATCATGAACAAGATGTTGAACTTATGAGTATCCTCTTAATTTTCAAAGAATTAAACCATTGAATATTCGACATTCAGATGAAGTATATCCCTGTTGTTGGCACTTGTTGTACTTGTCACCTCGAAATGTAAAATATGGGTTTTAAGGATTTGATTGTGATGGGAATTGTAGTTGGTTCCTAGCAGGAAAATGATTATCGGTTTGGTTGGTTGAACGATAAGGAACAACTTTTGGTTGATGTAAAAGTGATGGTTTTTGTAGGACTAGGGAGAATAGGGGAGGTAATTTGTAGTGCATGTGACTGATTGTATGAAAATTTGGGTGATTGTTTTTGCTGACGAAAAGAATAATAACTTGTATCCTCTGGAGTCATTGTTATAATTTGTGAATGAAGTAATAGGGTTTGTAATTATCTTGAAGCGATTACCTTGTCTAGACTTGTTGAGGTTTTGGAGAACGAAGGAGACTGACGATCTACTCTAAGAGCTTGTTGAATAGCTTCCACCATAGTATAAACAGACGAGGTCATGCCAAGTTGAATCACTATATTTAAATCTTGATAAATCTATCCACGAGTTGTTCATCGATTCATGGAGTTGATTGAGTGCAAACCAAATTATAAAATTGATACATAATCTTCAACTAATCTTGCTCCTTATTCACAAACTTGCAACTTTACAAGCAGTTTGTTGTTTGTAGTCTCTTGGCAAAAACTTATCTCTTATGAGTTTTCCATTCTTTTCAAGTACGTACATGTGGCTTATCATACTTGAAATGATCTTCACATAGCTTCTCCCACCAAGCAGCATCACCTCCCTTGAGTTTACAAGCCACAAGTTACACTTTGGAATGGTCGGGTACCTCCATAAATAAAATAAAATAAAACTTCAACTTCATAAAACCAATCCAATAAATCTTTAATTTCGAAACTTCCGTTGAAGTTTGTAATATCATCTTTTAACTGTACTCCTGAAGACTTCCATAAGGGCTTGTCCTGATTTTAGAAGTTTATCCTCAGTCCATATCCTCTCTTGCTCATCTTCAAGAGTATCCTCATCATCACTATCAAACTGAAGATTTGAGATTTTCTTATTAGGGTTGTTGAGAAAATTTTCATATTGTTTCTTGTTTCTTAATTGTTCCACCAATATCATGAAAGAAAGAATGTTTGTTCTTTCCTTTAGGATTGGTTTTGGACAGTAATGACTTACCTTCATCATCAGAGTTTTCTTTTTTAAGCTTTAGATGTTTATTTAGGAATTGGGCATTTTATTATCAAGCCGATCTATTTTCTTAGTTACATCTTCATGTTTCTTGTCGGGATAGTTGTCAACTTTGTGAACTCTACACTCGTAACTTGGTATCTCATTGAAAAAACTAATATAACTTCTTTGAAGAAGAAAAATTAGGATTGCTAAGCGTAGTTACCAAGAACCAAATCCTATATGAGGATATAAGATTTATAGGATCCGATATCAAGTAATGGCGAATAAACTAGAAGAAAGCAATATGGAGATTGCTATGGGATACAAAGTGAAGAAAAGGATCTGAAAGGAAGAACATAAGAGATATTTAGAGAAGCAAAGAAGTTAAGCTACGACATTAATTCAAAGAATAATATTCAATGATAAGATGTCCTCAGTTAAGAGACGGACGCATGCTTAAATAGGCTAAATACAATCACATAATATAACTAGAATTCTAAAAAAAGTATAAAGAAAAAGAAATAAAGACTAGAAGGAAAAATGATGTTCTACATCAACAACACTAATCATGCAAATATAATCAAGTTGTACAACATATTTTCTCATCCAAGCAGATGTAAAGAAATCAACTACACATGTATTATTGTAGTTCGTAAAATATAAACAATCAAACCACGGTCGGTTTTCGCCCCTTATCCTAAACGTGAACTCTTTATGTCCATTGGTGATTGGTTTTAGCCATTTTGGCCTTTTTGTTAACAAAATGTTCAAAATTTTAGGTTATTATTTTGTTAAACAAAAATGGCTAAGCTAACACCAATAACCCACTTTTTTGAGACCAAAAGAGTTTAAAAATAATCCACCAAAATATTAGGTCGATTGAATAATAATATTACCATTTTCTTGTATTAACCAACTCAATAGAAAAAAATGTTGTGTTGTTTCCTATATAAATTCTTCTGGTCGATTAAGAATTTGGTGTCGAAGAGTTTCGAACTTACATCATTGGTATTCTCCCCCACTAAATTTACGAATATACTACAATAATAACATCACCTTGTTTGTCAATATAGTAACTAATTTCTGCTAAACTTCAAGTTCATTACTGCCCAAAATTATTTCTGTGGATGAAACAAACTTATCTTTTCAACACAGAGGTAGTAACTTTTGAAGGGTTTTGTAACTTTGATAGATATACAGAGAGTACTTATCTGTTTTTTTTTTACCGTGAGCCCCGGTCCTGGTTTAACAAAACTCATGAAGCCATGTTGTAACTGTGAATTATACTATTCGTTTGTTTTTTTTTTTTTTTTAATCAAAGAATACTGTTGGCTCACCGTTGGCATGCCGGTGGCCACTCTCGATACTGAATTTTACACAGAGAGTACCCTTAAAAAATCATAGTTTAAAGCAAATAACACTTAAATATCTACGATAAATCAGATGAAAAATATTCGAAGTAGGTCTAATGTATTCGATCTCAAACGAGACCATTGAGATTTCGCCGAGATTCTAGATCACGATCAATGAACGAGACGGGTTTCTCAATAGTGATGAGTTGAGATTTCCGGCAAAAAACTTCGGCAAAATGAGTTGTCGAGTCGAAAATTAATTAATATGGAAATCTCATTATAAAAAAATCAATCTAAAATTTAAAATATCTTCATCATCTACTTGATTTAGGGCATCTTGACTTGTATTAACCAAATTATATTAAGCGATTCTAGGTGAATCACCTTTCCACATGTAATAACAATTTAGTTGGGTTTTTTTATTTTTATAATATATGCATGTTTCAAAAAAAAAAAATGATCTACTTGATTTGAGCGGTATAGATTTTGGAAATAAGGACTTTGAGATCCTCGCTTGATTGGGGCCATAAATATTAATTGGGGGCCTTGCCATTTTATTTACACCCCAAAATTTTCAGGGGCTTATTAAACCGACTGTGAAAATACTTTTTTACCCCTTATTTTTTTTATTTTTTAAATCAATGACCGCTTTAAAGGGTCGTTAATGTACGAATAACGACACTTTAGAGTCATCTGTTTTCAATGACGACCCAAGCGTCGTTGAAAGCCTATATAACGACTCCAATGAGTCGTTAATGTTCGAATAACAACTCTAAGAGTCGTCCTTGTTTTCACTACTATTTAAAGGAGTCGTTAACGACTCTAAGTGTTACCATTATAAATGACGGCGAAAAGTCGTTACTGAGCATTAACGACTCTTTAAGTCGTCATTGAAACAGTGAGACCCTAAAGAGTCGTTAAGCATGAAACATTAACGACTTTTAGAGTCGTCATTGAAACGATAACGACACTTAGAGTCGTTATTGGAAACATTACGATTGTTTAGAGTCGTCATTGTTTTAAAAAAATTTGAAAAATAGCATGACGACTTTTCGCATAAATCTATGCGGGGAAAAAAAAAGAAAGTAATTGCAAACGAAAATTTTGAAAAAACAAAAAAAAAAAAAATTAAACTCTAATTAAGTAAGATTAACACTAATTAAATGAGATTATCATTAATTAGATAAGGGGTAGATTAGTCATTACAAAAATATTTGGATAAGGGGTGACCTAAATTAGGATTGAGTGACCTTTTTTATCCTCTAGTACAAGGTCCCAATTAAATTTCATGGCCACCAATCAAGCCAGGCTTGAGATCTCACCGAGATATATTATCTCGATTGTTTCACTATACTGAATATACTGTAGGTCCCAAAATTCTAGCCACCTCCTGGACCGAAATAACATCCAATGGGCCTACCATTCTCTCCAGCTTCCTGCTTAACATCTGGATTCACATTCGCACCTATCGCATTCTAAACAGAGGCTGCAAAAACTGTTGAGCCATGACCATAGTATGTCATTGCTGTTGCAGTTTCTTTCGTACTGGCACACCAATTAAAGGATAATTGAGATTGTAAGTGAGAAACGTAAGTATCTGTCTCGATTTTTTTGTTTGTTTCTACTGAGGTTTTTTGTTTGTGGAATTAGGGTTTTGTTTGTGAATATGAAATGATTTGTTTGATAGTTAGTTGGTTGATTAAAGTGTTTGCTTGTATGATGCTGAACCAATCTTAAGCTGGTAGAGTTATAGGTCTGTTTCAAATTGTTGGAATATATACCACTTGCTCATTCGCATTTTATAGCTGTATTTTTCAAGAATTGGTTGATTGATCCAATGATCCTAGGATGCTAAAATCAGAATTTTGCATTTTGATTAATAATGTTCTGGATCTTTTACTGCTGCAGCTGCCGATGTTTTCTTATGGAGGAACAAGAGGATTTCAATACTACTTGCTCACTTTGGTATGCCACTGACTGATCTATATTGACTTTGGCAGTTCTTTTCTTGTGGTCATATGTCATCCAAAAGTGAGTCTATTGAGCCTCTACAAGTTTCCTAATTGATTTTGGTTTTGCTGGAGTTGTTCTTATGAATCGGTTATTATTTTTTGCAGATCGCGCCCAAAAATTCCTGAAGTCCATTTTCTCCAACAGAGTTATGTGGGGACAATCAGTGTTTCCACGAGTCAAGGGGTACAGGATTTGAGGCTATCGGGTTGCATTTAACTGCGCACCCTTCCAGATGTTATATGATTTTTCAGCAAAACTTCTTGATATAGGAATTTGTTTGAATAACGGCTAATATTTGTCAATTGTTAAGGATGAACGCTATGGGAAATGGTGAAAATTTGATGATGAGAATGTTTTGAATATGGGTTCTCATCCCTTCGGAGAAGTCTCTTCTAGCAATACTGCAAATGAGACAAATTTGCAGCTTCCTTGTTCTGACTTCTGAGAAATGGTCGTTTCAAATGGGAAGAATCAGCTGATGCATACTTGCTGGTATATCTTCAAGCACCACAGGAAGCAATGACAATGCCTTCAAAGATACAAAAAGAAGTAGTGAGCCATTGCCTCAACACAAGATATGTCACTCCACTTGATCTCTCTGAAGAGATATAGATATTAGATGAGTCGTATCTCACCACTTGCCAAAATTAGATGTAATAAGGAGGCAGAGACAGTGGGAATCACAGAACGAAGACAAAAAGTGAGATCAATTCAGTCAGTAGCTCCTCGCCCTTCAGTTGAATAGCCTAACTTCTGGATAACTACAGATTGGCTTCCCCTATGGGCTGATACATTTTCCCTCCTGTCATTGACAACACATCAATTCAGTGCACACACGGTGAAGTTTCACTTTCACAAGTTGGATCTATGAAGCGTTTGTCAGAAAGAGCCTGAACAAGGTTCCCTTCGAAGTTTCACTTTCACAAGTTTCACTATCCAGTGGTGACTGACTAAGAGATGGGGGCACAGGCAATGGTTCCAACAGATGATTATAGGGATTAAATATCAAAGATTCTATTTAAAAGAACTTGCAGATGCCTCGCTTGCTGAAAATTTTCTGGATGAGACGTTGTACTAGCTAGTTGCTACAGAAGTCGCAGAGAAAGAATGTGGATTTTCTCTATGAACCCGAAACTCCAACAGCTTCGTTTAGGTGTCCCCATGGATAGCTTATGCCAGAACAAGCGGCTGGGACAAAAATCGCAGGATATCTGGCTCTTTTTTGTTAAAATTTTAACAAGGCTAAACCTGAAGATGCTTTGGGTTGTTAAACATTTCTCTAAGATGCAGAAACATGTATTATATGCAGCATCAAACTTGATGAAGTGGCATTCTCTGAAGATACTCAATGAGTTGCTAAGCTCAAAGAATGCCAGAATCCTGAAAAGTTCATTATTTATGGGAGAGAATGACACGCTTTATCCTGGCTGCAAATATTGCTTGTTGCCTTCATCATGGTTGACTAAGTGGAGAAGTTACGTTACAGCAAGTGGAAAGAATATTTCTTCACCCGCAGGACCTGACCGTTTAGAGGGCATTCTTGATGCTGACATGTGAGGAACATTTGCGACTGCTAGAAAGGTCTCTCGATCTTATATAATCTCAGAGAATGACTGGAAGTTATTTTGCGAATATTGGCACGGTGCCAACTCAAATCGTGTATCTGCTGAAACTGAGTTCTCTAGTGGTGACTTGAAGAAATTAGTTGGAATCATGTGAAGGGATGCTTTTTCAGAAGCATACCTAAATCCTTCAAATTATGAGGTCGAGACAAGGCAGCCTACTATTAAAAGTTCATTTATCATCATCACCATCACCAAAAGGTGTTCAATCTGCATCTTTTTAAAAGGAAGAAACCTGTTCATCATGTCTTTGGTGGTGGGAAATGTAAGAATCTTTCGCGTTTCTTTTCGATATTTTTTGTTTTTTCCACTGAATTTTTTGTGGAATTAGGGTATTGAGTGTGAATATAAAACCTAGTTGGTGGGAAATGTAAGAATCTCTTACGTAGATTCAACCTCATGTTTATATACTTATTTCTGCTTTCTTGTGATATTGTATCATTTTGGCATTCTAAACTTCATCACTAGTAGATTTTGTTTGCTAGTTAGCTGGTTGATTGAAGTGTTTGTTTGTGTCTTGATGCTAATTCCAATCACTTTTCGCTTTGGATTAGAATTATGCATTTTGATTAGTATGTTCTGTATCTTCTACTGCTGCAGCTGCCAATGTTTTCTTCTGGAGGAACAAGAAGATTTCAGCTAGTGTTCTTCGTGGAGCCACTGCAGAGTTGGGTTCTGTTTGAATTGTTGGAAAACCACTTGCTCGCTTTGGTCTGCCGCTGAGCTATATTGAGTTTGGCAGTTCTTTTCTTGTGGTCCGATGATCTGGCTTCATCCAAAAGTGAGTGTATGGAGCCTCTACAAGTTTCATAGTGGATTTGGTTTTGCTAGATTTATTCTTACGAATCTGTTTATCTTTTGCAGGTCTGGGCCAAAAATACGTGAAGTCTATCTTCCCAAGGATCATTTGATTCTATTGGTCCTTAAATTCGGTATATACCAGTACAAGTTTATAGTGTATGGTGAGTGGAATTATACATTCCTGATACTTGGATAGCCGATGAGATGGGCCGAATTCATAACTATAACGGACTAACCATCGCCAATTGATGATACACATGATATACAGAGTGTTTCCATTTTACTTACTTTAGATGAATATCCTTATGATGAGTAACTTGATAGTTAAAATAGTTTAATTTTGCATTCTCTCATCTCATATTTGGTCATGTTGTTTCTTTATGACTATGTGCCTGAAAAGTTAGAAAGTGTTGTGGAGTTCGAGGCACCACCATCACCAGACAACAATTACTGTCAGACATTTCCAGTTGATAAAGACCCTTTGCGGTTGCATCTCGCAGTGCTTGATATGCAAAACTCTGCTCTGCTGAAGCATCAAGGAGGCCTCAACACGTTGTTCTCAACCACCTCTTCGCAGAGAAAAGATAGGCATCTCAGTCTTCACTTAAGACTCTTCGGTTGCTCTTGGACTAACACACAGGTTTTAGGTGAGTAGCTAGGAAATCAAAAGTGGTAATATGGATCTTCAGTTTTTTTTATTTTCTTTTGTTAGTTCTGATTTTCATCTCTGATACATTTCCTTTTCCCTAGAAATAGTTCAGGACAACCTGTAGACCTTGCATCTAAACATTAGATCAAATCCTATCATTAGAATTCCTCGTCCTTAATTTTGCATAGAACACAAGAAGTTTTGTATGTTTCTGAGAATCTGTAACGGATTAACCGTCGCCAATTGATGATACACATGATATACAGAGTGTTTTCAGTTTACTTACTTTAGATGAATACCCTTGCAAATAAGAAGATCACTTGAATCGGGGCACTGAGTTCGACTAAATAACGTATGTGTTGGGTTTGCATATCATTACCATATAGTTTTGCTCATTGCTAGGCTTTTTCTTATACATTCAGTAACTCGTGTAACTCGTTTCTGCCCAAATTTGCAGTTTATTAACTTTTAAGAGTTTGTTAATTAGATAGAGAGTAGTTAGCTTAGGTTGTTTTTGGCTGTAGGCTCTGTCTACTTTAACAAAACTCATGGAGCTGTGCGGGTGAACTATTAGTTCGCCTTTTGCTAATCATCTGGATTCACCATGACTTTCGCATTACAGAGGCTGCAAAAACTGTTGAGCCATGTTTTAGGCGCACTAGGCGCCCATGGAAAAATTAAAAAAAAGCAAATTTGTACACATCTTCGTGCCTAGGGCGTTTTATTGCCTAGGCGCCCCTTGGGCGACTCATGCGCCTAGAGCGCCTCTCACAACATAGGCCATGACGATATCATTGTTACAGTTCCTTTCATATCGGCCACACCAATTGAAAGATAATTGAGATTGTAAGTGAGAATTGGTGAGTATAACAAGAATCAAGGAAAGGGATCATTCGATTCTATTGGTCCTTCCACCAGGAACATACCAGTACTAGTTTATAGTGTATGGTGAGTGGTGAGTGGAAATATATATTCCTGATTCCTGGCACAGCTGATGTGACGGGCTGAATTGCTAATCTTCTTAATATGGAGGTTAGCCATTACCGCGATTCCTTCGTCCATAATTTTGCACAGAATACAAGAAGTTCTGTACGTTTCTGAGAATTTGTAACGGACTAACCATCGCCAATTGATGATACACACGACTTACACAGTGTTATATCTAACTAGTATGTAACCCGTGCTACGCACCGGGGCCGGTGGATCAGCTAATTTAGAGTGGCGGGGCTTCGCCCCGCGCCCGTGGTCAAATGCATTAGATTTTTTTTGAACAATCTTTGATTAATTTGATCTTTTAAAGGGATATGGAACTCTGATACCCTTTAGATATCTAATGATTTTGGTGATTTAACTTTGGTATTATAAACCTAAATTCTCAATTTATAGACAGATATTAAAAAAAATAAAAAAAATTGACTCCATCGATTTTGGATTTAAAATAATTAAATTTGCCTATGGGTATTTGCAATTAAACATAATTACACGTTTTTTTGGCCCAACCTTTTTTTATTAACAAATTGTCCTATCCAACGATTTTATCTGTGGAAGTTTATATATATTACATGTATTTAAAACAATAAAAAAGAAATGTGAAATGCTAGAAGTGTGCATGCGTTTCCGCAAAGATACCTTTATTTATGTCCGGTTTGCTTATGACCTTGCCAAAGATTACATGTTTGTTGGTGGTGTTTGAACCGCTTCTTAAGCGTAGTTTCATGATACGGCTTAATAGGTCTTATACACTTTGGTCCCCAAGAAAGAACGCCATGATAGCACTTGTTAATTATAAGACTTGCATCCATTTAGTTGAAAATTGCCACGTTTAAAAAATTAAATAATATCTTTATTTGGAGAATAATAATATGTTTCAAAAGCGGTGTGCCTAAAAACAAATGCTCATGCTACCTATAATCTCTATTAATTAATAAACACTTCATTGCATTCTTCATCTATCTCAACCAACGGTGGCATGCCATGATCCTTCTCCATAATCTCACAATATCATCATCATGTTCATCCAGTTCAATTAACGTTGGCATGTCATTGTCGTTTTCTATTGTGTCATACTTTTATTTTTTTACCAGTCGTTCTTAGTAGGTGTCCTGAGTTGTTCTCTGTCCGAGAAGTTGTACTTACAGATTCGTTTTTCTTTAATATATATGCTTTCTCCAAAGTATTATCACAATGAAATATGTCACGTGCTTTTAGAGTGGGGTATATGAAGTTTCTTTTCGTCAAGTTTGAATTTAATGAGCATTGATTTCCCCGGTTGGGTTAATATTTCTCTAAGCGATGCCGTTTTCAGTAAAACAAAATTATTTTTAACAGATTACATTTTGTTTGTTTTTCCTGAAAATTGTGCTTATCTTAAACATTGTGGTTACTTTATATAATTGAAGACAATTTTAAATATACATTTAATTGAAATAATTTTATTCTTATCTTGAATGATGACGTAGATCCACTCATTAATGCATTCAGTTCCATTTCGTCATTAAATTTGGAGCTGCAGGTTATGATGTGTTTACCTATTTATGGATTCCACGTGAGATTTGTTTTCCTGAAATACGCGAAGGTTAAGGATCATAAGAGTTTTTTATTAAGCTATCAGTGTGCTTTCTTCACCCATGTTGAATTTATATATTAGTTGTTCTCTCGATTTGTGCTATAATTGGTCTCAAACATATTATTTACGCGTCAGGTCATAGACACTTAACTTTTTAACAATCCTACGCAAGTACCTAGAGCTTTACGCTTCAATGATGAAGTGATATTGTAGTATGCTTTGGAAGTCATACAAACTCAATTGTCGATACAACATGTTTGAATACAAAGAGTCGATTCAGTGGAAAAAAATAACATTTTAAAAAAAAATTGCTTCTAGAAGTCATTTTGAAAAATATCCATAAGTTGATTTCCGTAAATAGAAAACTTAGTTTTTAGTGTACATCCAAACGCCTAATTATAACGCGTTTGGATACAAAAGTTTAATCCTCCGTAATAAAATCATAAGCAAAATATTTTTTTGCTTCGTAAAAAGATACTGGTCTTTTTTCTTCTAGAAGTTGATCCGAATTTATACCCAAACCGACTTCTTCCAAGAAGTCAAAAAGTTACTTTTAAGTTTCAATTCCTCTACTTTAGATTGATGTCGAGCGTGATATTGCGAGGTCCCTTGTTCAAAGATCTCCATTCTTTTGTTCCTTTTTCCTTCTGCACATACTTGTAATATAAATTTGATGTGCGTCCGATTCAAAATTTTAGTTGGATTTGTTGGGCTTGAGGAGTTTGCACATCCTGTTGTTTTCTGTTGTTGGAATTATTGGACCAAAATTCTTCCTGGCGACCAATTTTCATTCTTGTTTGAAATTGATACTTTGGTTGCTGAGAAAAAACTTAAGCTACGTCATGTTCCAGATTTAATTGAATTATCAGTAATCTATTCGCTAATGGAATTTCTTATTCATTTATATGCACACAATCACAAAGTGATAACACATTTGCCGGACAATTGACACATAGAAACGATAAAACTTTCACATGACGGAACAAAAACAATCACCGGTCTCAATATTTCTTTTCACAATATAGACCCTATCAAAATGGATTTAGGTTTTATTAACTAAAACTTTCAAATCGTATATTCAAGATCGACCCATCAATTGAAACATAAAAACCAACAAATTTGAGTGCTTTTACATGTCATTGGAAATGTTGTCAGCATCCATTGACAACCCTACTAATCCTCTTCTTTTTAACCCATCATTCTATTAATTCCAAGTTCCAAGTAGCGGTAGTGTTCATCATAAATACAAAACTTATAATCGAATATAAATAATCACAAACTTTATTTGGAAATATTATGGCGTCGATATGATGTTTCCTTTTTTCATTATCGAACAAAATGTTATTCTATTTCATCCTTGATTTACTGTGCACTGCCATAATTATTACCATTTATCATTTTGACAATTCTTATTTTTTACAGGAACATAAGCCATTGATGCTTGCATTTCTTGTCGGCCAAGATAAATCAACCATTGTTCTTTATACATACTTATCGTATGCATGAAGATCAAACCGACCATGTCCGCACATATCCAAGAGTATTATTTTTTATTTTCCAGTTTCTTTACAATACAGAGAGCTTCCCTTACTGTGAAAGCTATTGCATAAGTTATTTTTGGAAGCTAGTATGTAACCCATGCTACGCATGCACCTGGTCTGGTGGGAATTGTTGATTGGTGTGGCGAGCTCCGGCCCGCTCTCATTGCCCAAATAAATTGTTGATTGTAGGAATATCTTATTGATGCAAGCAAAATAATAACAATAAAATAAATAAATTTTCTTATTGTATTAAAATTTTTAAACATGCACTGTAAGAAATAATAAATCTTCTAATTCATAGCGAAGGATCAAAACAAAACAAAAATGCTAATTTTACCATAGAGCGTGAATTTTAAATCACTATCGGACGAAAATCATCGCTAATATATTTTGTTGTGCAACTAAATATGATTTATACATTACGGTTCTTGCATTATTTTTTTAGTTGCAAAACAAATTTGCCCATGAAAATAACAAACTAATAATAAAATTAATTAATAATTCCCAAATGCCTAATTAGATCAATTAAAATAGTTGTCAAGTGCCTATTAATGCAATTGAAGAAACGTTCAATCAATTGTTTGAAAAAATGAATCTAACATCAAAGAAATTTTATGAATATGCAACAACCCAAAGCCTAAATAACTTGAACATGATTTCAAATGACAAAAATTAATTCTCTTGTAGATGATGGTTGACCTCCTGACTTTCATTATTATGTATGCTTCTCCACTTCATTACCATTTTCAATATTAATCTGTACTCTCGTATTTTTCTTGTTTACCAAGTCTTTCTTAGATGATGTCTAGAGAGATGTTCATTGCCAGGAATAAATATTGAATCTCTCGTACCGTAGTTTTTATATAGAGTTTTTAATGGTGGTATGCATGGATCCACTTGATTATTTTCGTTGAATTGGTGTCTATATGTTGCACAATATTTATGTTTAATTTTTCCTCCTGGTGCCGGATCATGGAAATTTCCATTTACATATATATTGTTATATTCAAAACAGTGTTGTCATGTAAACCTTTCTGATTTGTGCAATAAATATTCCCTCCAAAGCACAATTACAACCAAAAGATTCATGTGCAGATAAACTATATATAGGTCACGCCATTTTTTTTATCAAGTATGTGCCTACTAAAGATCAATGATTTTCTTACTACATTTATTTATCTAATATTTGTTTATATATGCACTCTGCTTGGTTTCACTGCAAATCAAGTATATTTTCTAAGGGATTCTTTGGCTTTTATCAATTACTCATGTTTATCAAAGTCCACACCTTGTGCGGGGAGGCCCAAATCAACAATAAAAATTTATAACCGAGACAAATTATTATTCAGTAGATTAGCACTTGCAAACCAAGCTCATGATGCAACTTAGTATGTTATCCAATGTTTGACACTAAAGTGTCCTAAAATAAAAAAAGCTAGTTATCGAAAATAATAAGTTCAAATTTAAATATTTCCCTCCATTTATGATCTTTAGTCCTAAAAAGGGATGGAACCTAAATTTAATATCGACAACCATTGATAAAAATATATTCCAGAAAAAATTGACTCTAGATATAGTGTCAATCTATGCAACTGTGTTCAAAATGAATCAAACATCATAAAAATTTGACGAATAAGCAACCAACCAAAACCTAAATAACTTGAACATGATTTCAAATGATAAAATTAGCAGATTTATCTCGGTCCTTAGCATTTTGTCCAACGACTTCTTTTAGGAGTATGTGGAGCCATTTTTTCAATATCTCTAGTTGGACTTCTTTTACACTCCTTTTCGGATAACCCCACCTTCAAGTTTCTCATAAGCATTCCATAGACCTACAATACCTCTAAATTATCGATTAATTTGTTATCTTTGCGTTCTAAAATCAATATCTTAAATACGAATGTTTGTTTCACAATGCTATGAAATACTTTCATAGATCTATCTAGGTCGTTCATCGTGGAGTAAAATGTGTAATTAATGGAATTAAGTTCAACAACGCTGAAAAATAAAAAATCGTTAAATGGGTGAATGATTTTAAATATATGTTTATCTAAAGCTTGTTTCTTGATCAGGTGCATTATAAGGTGAGATTTGGGTACCCATGTATTAAAAGTAAATACTTATATTAGTTTATGGGCACCGTGAATTGTAAAATAATATTATGCATTATAAGGTGAACGATTTTGAATACATATATTTCGGCCTTGAAATGTATGATGATTCCATATAATATAGGTTGACAATATGGACTTAAGGACAATAACGAAATGGACTTATGAGTGGTGTCGAAATGATACGAGGAATGCTGTGGATTTATGGACATTTTAGATGATTTATTTTGCATTCCAAAAATAAAATTGGAAGATGATAAGGTTTGATATCTCATAATGCACTAAGTTTTGGTATGAAGGTATAAATTTCTAAGTATGTTTAATTTCCAAGAGATGTATTTTAATTTTCATTTCGTGACAGTGTCATTTCATGACCAAAAGAATTAATGGTTTTGTCATTTATGTCTTAGTATTTTACTCTAATTTTGAAGGGCAACTTGTTTTCGTATCCTTGAGATGTTGGTGACACATTAGAAAATCCATTAACAAAACATAATTGAACATTATAACCAATCACTGATCATATACCCGCATCTCATTAACTCTCTTAACCTATGTCACTTGAAAATTATCGAAACATTGACTTAAGAGAAAGATGTTCTCTGTTATGTGCAAACCATCATAGCCACAAATTTTCCTTTCAGGGAAGCAATGATTTATAGGGGATGTTTTTGAAAACACTTTTATCAAGAGCGGTCGATAAAATTCTTAGCTTGAACTTGATCAAACACTTATTCTTGAATTTATTATCAAGTTCATCTTCCCGCCAACGTCGAAAATTGATTTTTGTTTATTATACATATTTCATAATATGTACGTAAAAACATAATACAATTAATGAAATACAATAATATGTCTTCTCTACTTAGTGTTTATTTTAATATCAATTTCTCATATAAAAATTTACTAAAACCGAGTTATCGATAACTCATTTTGAGAGTCAATCTTTAGACTACGATTTGAATCACGACACTTCCCAATCAACCGGAAAAAATATCCAATTATACGTGCCAAAAATGTTGAAGGCGACAAAAAGAAAATATTACGCTGATCTGACTTTACTTACAAACTTTGTGATATGTAAGGTTTTCAAAGAGAAGTAGGTGAATGTGAGTTAGAACATGATGGGTGCAATTTAATGTATGCTTTTAATATTGTATAATTATCTTCTTCTTTTTTATTAGTTTCATGAACCTTTATTTTATGATCCGCTAAAATCCTATCGAATAAGTTTATAACAATGAAACCTAACATAATCAATAAATTTATGTAGTTTTTTTTGATAAACGTGCATTTCCTCGACAATAACAGGTATGTCTTGTAGATGCGGTTAAACTAATTTATCTGATATTTTTCTTATTTTATTAGCGGTGAGAGATGATTTATGTACTTTAGGAATATTTTCTGTTGCTAGACATCCTACCTCCCCACTCTGGTCCTTATTCCCTGACGGGCCAAACAACGTCTGGGCCAATATGGTTTTTTCGTATTTTTCACTTTTTCTTACAAACTTTGCAACTCATTATTTCAAGAAAAAGCTATCGAAATGTGGGATTCTTAGATTCTCAGACATACTTCCTCGGTTCATATTCGTGTATTTCCAAGGTTTGTTTTATAAGGTGGTTATTTCATACCCAGCGCACCAAACTTGGAATTTTAGGGAGTCATGGATTCCTTTACCCCTTCAAATATGCCGAGGTTCAGTCAATTGAGCCATCTGTCAAGTACTGTGCATGTAGACCAAACTTCACATATATTGCTTTTACTGTGCGGGATAAATCAGAAAATACTTTGTATCTGATTTATATCTGAGCCAACAGTGGCAAGATAATTTCCGCTGAATTAGAGGACGTATTTGAATTGTAGGGCGCAAAGGTCCTGAAATTCCTCAACCTTAGCACTTCGAAGACCCAACAATTTAACCCTATAATCATATACGAAACCAACCATCGATGAAAATATATTCATTTTCTATTGGTTTGTTTGAAAATCAAAATAACATTAATGTGTTCAAGAACAATATTTCCGTTCCCCTGTGATCTCTATATATACCCATTTCTAGAAGATTTCTAATCTACACCACATTGTACTGCTTTGTTTGTCATTTCATTACGATTTTGAATTTCATTCTCCACCTAATTACCATTGTCATGGTATTCGACCAATGGAGGCGCCTGGTCAAATTTTTCGCTTTCTCTTAGATGGTATCTGCAATTATTTTTGCTAGGATTAGATCTTGTTTCTGTACCCTGGTTTACGTATGTTTCTAAGGCCCAACGAATACTTGGACCAATGTAGTCAATTCCAGAATTCGGTTCATCTCGGCCGGGACCGAGACACTGGTACAACTTTATCTCGGTGAGATTTTCGGTGAAAACCTCGGAGTAACTACTAACACTTCGTTTTCGAATTTTATGCCTATAATATGTATATCAAACATTTTTCATACATTTTTCACTCATAATTGTGTATAAATACAATGAAATGTCACAAATATTTATTAAAAGAAACAAATCTTCATTCAAAATAGTAGAAAACCCAAGATTCATACAAATTTCGAAATTCACCAATATTTCTATCTTGTCAACTGATAGTGAGAGAAATAAATCTGGATAAATACCAATGTCTATTACTGGCAGAAAGATACAGATTAAAACAAAAAAAATCGCAGTTCAGAATCAAAAACATAAGAATTTTTGCTTGCATCCATAATGTGACATAGACAATCAATAAATAGGAGTTAATATCATTCCAATTGCCCTTGAAAACACCAAAATAAGATATCATTAACAAATAAAAAATAATCAGTACATTACGTAATGTACATTAACAAATAAAAATATCGTGTTATTGGCAACGTACTCGTGAAATAGTAGCCAGAATGAGTCGCCAAGTCGCACGAACCTGAAAGTGATAAACCCTACGTTTGCCAATAACACGATAGCTCATACATAAATTTCGGTAAAATCCATTACCATTCCCTCTTACTTGGCTCTCTCCTATCTGTCTTATACATGTTGTAGACGTAGAATCTCAATAATCTCGATTATTGAGAAAGTTGATTTCGATCTCAAATCATTTATCTCGTCTGTGTTTTTATTTGGTTTTGTTTCGTTTTTGACCCATTTTAGATGTTTTTATAATCTCATTGAACGCGGGAGGGGAGAATTTTGAAGTCAAGTTTGAATTTTGAGAATTAAAATGAAACGAATGGTCACCCAAAGCACCATAAATTGTGGCCTCGTCTTTTAAGGGGTCAAATGGATATTCTTGCCCAAGCTTGAAGTCTTTAACACATTTTATCACCGCATATAATGCGGCAAGCTCTTGAGCATGTTACATTCTGCAATTGCACAAACACATAAGTGGTTAGTATGTACGAGTGGTACGGGTATTGCATTTCTAACTTGTATTTCGCAATATTTTCTTTTCTACGTGTATTGAACAATCCGTCACAAACTCAATGGAGTCGCCAATCTCCGTATCTCGGATTTCGTAATATTTTTTTTTTTTTTGCGTGTGTTGAACAATCCGTCACAAACTCAATGGAGTCGCCAATCTAGTATCTTGTCAAATTACAACTTTTCGTCCTTGCACACAATATATACGATTATATTAAGTAGCATACAAAGTGTTGTCCTCTCGAATCTAGATGCGGTGGAGTCTATGAGCTTTGGAAACAACAATGCGGTAGTATCCTCTCATTGCTGCATTTCGTTCAAGGAGTGCGCTTGATAGGAGAGCAAACTTTTTCAATGGCTTATAACATCATCCACTTGTGATCAATTTCAAGCTACATACCTGGATCTTATATTCACACAAAGATTGTCAATTTGACCCCACTCGTCATCCTTAGTAGAGATGGTGCATAGCAAATAACAAAACATGCCAGTTGAGGCGAGATATAATTATATTAAGGACTATGTAGTACCCAAAAATTCAAAATACTTTTCATAGACGATCTAAACCTTTATAAAGGCTCACTAAAAAATAGTAAAACTCAAACCTATTCCAAAAGGAAAACTTAGCAAAAAAAAAATAATATTCAAAGGAAACATGCGGTTTTTAGTACTACCTAGCCGCATTCAAATGCCTTTCAAAAGTGAAACTTGAGGTTACATGTAGGAAAAAGGTGTAGCGGTGAAAAAAATATGATGCCAATAATATCAATAAGCAAATGCCAAGCTACTAATGAAGTGAAGGTAGCCAACTTTTCATACTTGACCTATTTTTTCCACCACCGTTGTCAACAACACTATGACCACTGATTAGAAATCTTTGCTACTTAAAAAATTATTTAGCAAAAGTATTTTTACTAATGCTTTACTATTTAACGGGGCATAAGAAAATTAACGAAAAATTAGTACATATATCTCAAAAGTGTTTCAAAATGATGTAGTGGATGAAAATATGCATACCTTATTAAGGAAATCCTTGTCGGCACTCGATCACAACTATGCATGAGTCCATCTCCAAGCATATGTACATATCCTTGTGAAAGATGACAAAAACAAAGAACAAAGATGCAAATAAATAAGCTTAACGGAACCCTTCTACCCCCATCAATCCAAAAACACTTACCCTCCAAAAGACAATGGGAGACCCAACAATTCTTAGAGAACCCTAAGCACCCTTGTGCATACTGCCGCTAATCCCTAACACTGGTCGGTTCTCAGCCACTATATCTTCCACCACCTCCATATTCCGTGGAAAGTGCACCACCATATTGTTTCCTCCAAGGTAGATTTTTAGGGAAGTTATGATCTGTAATCTTTTCTATGAATACCCGTTTGCGCATAATTTTGTTCTCCTTCAGTCCAATTCTTCCTAAGAAACAAAATTGAAGCAGATATTCATAAAAAGAAATTCGAGTTTATTCCTCCCAATATCACATCCATAATAAAAAGAAATTCGAGTTTATTCCTCCCAATATCACTACCCTAATATTGACTAATCAACGGCAAACTATAAAATTCGTATTCTTACCCTAATACACTTGTTTCGCTGCTAAGTTCTACCATTTCAGGGTTTGTTCTACAATTTTAATTGCTTTATCATTTAATTGCTTTATCATGCAGTCCTACCCTAAGATTTTTAGGTTGATGCATTTGTACAACAAATGGATAAAATATTTTTTAGCGGTCAAGTACTTTCTCACTTCATTAATCTGCCAACTATAACAAATTTCCAGCACTTATTAAAAGTAAAATTATAACAAATTTCACTCGTATTTGTTAACTCAAAGAACTTGTACCTTTTAATTTCCAATTCCGCCTTCAAATATAGGTCGCTACAGTTCTAAAAGAAGATGTACAACAAACTCCTCTCCTGTAAGTTGTTTAACAGAGAAGACAGAATAACCATGCAATGACAACAAATAAAACTAAAAAAAATAATAAAAAAAAATATCCAAAACCAGAAAGGAGTTAGAAAACAATAGGGTGGAAACAGACCGACCACAATCAATACACTTATCCAAAATTATGAGAAACACAATAGAGATAAAAATCTATGTCCTGAAATTGAAAAGAGAAACAAAGAATGAACAATCCTGATAGTTATACCTGTTGAAGGAATAATTAAAAAATAAAAAAACCAAAATATCAAAAATTCAACAAAACATACAAACCCCAACATCCGATTATCCTTGATTGGACAACCTCAATCCACAAAATAACCCAAGAACAATTATAAGCGAAAATCAAGAAACAAAATCAAAACAAAACAGGGGACCAGAGCGGAGAGTATACATAAATTAAATAAAATAATAAAAATGAAAGAGAAAATTATCCCAGACCACGATCATCTTTACCCATCATATCCTCCAATACAACCACAAATCTGGAATTTGATCTAAATCAAGGACACAAAGCAAATATTAATCAATGTCTCAAAATCAAAAAGAACACAAATTAATCAGACATGAATTAAATGAATAACACCAACGATAAAAAAAAATATACCCGGTATTACTTTCCACCAGAGAAGACAACAAAAACCAGTAATATGAACATCAATGGAGTAATAAGAAACAACGCTGTCGTTGATGAAAGACAAAATTAGGGCTCTAGAGTGAGAGAAGATAAAAGAAAAATAAATATATATAAAGGTTTCACCAAGGTCACTCATGTGTCGATCATGTATCAATTTATCAGCAACATTATTTATTAATGATCCGAATATGATGAATTAATTAAGAGTATTGGCTAGAACACTTACATGATTAATCACATAATCCACTGGCTCTAGAATGACAATAAAACCGATTACATAGACCATATTTTCTTTTCGTTACTGAAAATAATATTTAAACTTTATGTCAACACAATTTACCAAAAGTTTCGATAAAGTTTCAACACGATAATTATTCTCTGCATTTGCCACCATTAGTGGTATCACATCCTCCCCATATGCATAGGATTGCCAGCACCGCCAAATGCTCCAATCTGTTATTTGCATAGTTAGGATAGTCTACGGAATGCAATGATAGCTTTGTATTTTTACTCTGTATGCGTAAAATGCAAATCCAGTAGCCTGGTAATGTTTATATACATCTCGGTAGTTTGGTCAATACGAAATTCCTTCGAATCTTTCCCTAAATTTGGCATAAGTTGCCAATGCACCAACCTGTTCCTAGATCTGCTACTTAAAATATATTGAACGGGAAAGGCAAAATTTTATAAAAATCTATTTTTAGATTAATTTATAAAAGATCTTTTCCTATAAAAACAAATTCATGTCCGGTAATTTTTTTTTTCTTTAAGATTAAGAATATGGTTTAAAAATCAAAATATGGAAATTAATAGAATTAAATATTTCCTTTTATTTTTGTTATTTTTTTAGATGAATTTATAAGATTTTCCAAATATTTTTGGTATAAAAATCTCTTTTCATGAAAATTTCCTTATTTTTTAGATTAAGATCTCAGTATAAAAATCAAAATATGGAAATTTATAAGATTTTCCGTATAAAAATCTCTTTTCATGTAAACTATTAGGATTAAATACTTTAAAAACAAATTTATGTCGTTTTAAAATATTTCTTTTTTTTTTTTATTTTATTTTCATGTTTTACGGGTTTAAAAATATTTTTTTGTATTTAAAATTTTAATAAATCTTACAACCAGTATGGAGCATTAGATCGTATCAAACATATAAAAATTAATGGCCACGAAATGTAAGGGGGCTAACTTGGTTTTCGGCCAATCAGGAGCGAGGGTTTCGTTCACCGGCCAATGGGAGGGGAGGTAAGCGCAACTCTCGACGTGGTGTGAGAAATGGGATTGGGTGTTTAGGTTGTTGATTGATGACTTTTTTTTTTGTTCTCATCCGTCGCGTACATTTTAACTTGTTATATCTAATTGGACTTGAACTGTTTGTTACAGGTACCGTTTTCAATTATGCAACTCAAGTGCAATCCATCTATTTTAACGTTTGGAGAACTAAACTTCTGTTTTAATGTTTGGAAGTTTCATTGGTTTAAGTCTGTCAAATTTAGTGTTTTAGCTTATTGTGGATTTTGACATTGAGTCGACTGTATTCAAGTCATTTGTGAACTTCATTCCGTTTTTGATGTAAATTCAATTCAAATTTTATTAAAACGTTGAAGTCCATTTTCATTCAATGGTGTTAAGAAAAACTCAAATTTCATTTAAAATTTTGTCAGTCAGATTCAGGCCAGTCGGATACCAGTCAGATTCAAAGATTCAAGTAAATTAGATTTTCAGACTAACAATAAATGGCGGATAAGTTAACAAAAGAGTGACCTTATTTGCATAATAAGTTACTTGTTCGAGTCATTTTGGGGCTTAATTTTTTCCTGGGAGCATAATGTTCCTGAACTTTGCTTAATCATATAGTCTGTCCATTTCTAAAGTAACTCCAACTAAAACAGGTCTTCATTTTTAATAGCTAAAACTTCTGAAAATGTCAGTTAATACTAACAAAGAGAACTATTACAACACTTACACTTCCGTTCAACATTGATGAAGAAGACATTTCGTATATAAAAGGTGGTCGAAGTTGGAGATAGAATTGTAACTAGAAAAGACATTCCGTTCAACACTGACACTTCCGTTCAGTAAGCTACGGAGAGACAACTTGCATTGGCTTTTATGCGCTAATACCATTAGGCTCTTGACTAGGACTTGTCCGAGACCAGTTAGGTTCGATCCAACTACAGTTTGATCTTTCCTTTGTATCATAGAAATCTTGTGAAGAATGTTGATTACTCCCAACGGAATGATACCTACCTGTATCAAGAGAATAGTATAAAACTTTTTCACCGTATAATCTGGAGAAATAGATTTTGTTCTCCATGCAACTAAGTGGAGCGACTGCTGAGAAACTGGATGTAAAGCTGATGAACAGCGCGTGCTTCCCCAAACTTTGATGTTTAGTCCAAACCATCTCTGTATCATCCAATCTATAAATCTCCACTGATTTTCCACTCTGCTCCAAATGCACTAGTAAAAGCTTTTCGTCGAATTCCACCAAAAAACTTGGATAAACACCATTAAATTGTTGCAACGACTTCGGAAGTACTTTCCAACTGAAACCATCTTTCAAATCGAAAACTCCTAAGATTCCATTGTAGTCTAAGCAGTAGAATGCTCCATTGTAGAAAACCGGATTGTTGATACAGGGTATGAAGTGATCCATCCAGTAGCCTAAATCATATTCATAAGTAGAAGTATGAGTATTCCAACCAGATCCATTCTTTCCCGGTTCAAAGACAAAGATGGAAATTACAGCAGAAAATCCCATAGGGATAAAGTTGGAGATCGCAATCACTGCACAATCGGGAGAAGTTGGCATGGACGAGAATGACATTCCACCAGGTACACATTTATCAGGCAAGTCCGGAAGACGGATCGTTTCTCTTGTGAACGGATTGAAGAAGAATACTTTATTTTTGCCGACTGACAATAGAAGCCATCCGTCTTTTGAACAACGTATTCTAGCACCTACAAGCAACTGATCAGACACTTTCACGAGGTACTTTTCGTTATCATGCATCGGGTCTATGAAATTACAGATGGTCTCTTCATCATCCTCAAAGATTGATATCATCCATGGAGATAAACATTTAGTTGCTATAGTCCTTGTTGAAGCTGATCTTCGGTGAAATGCTGGGAGTACCATAGAATTTTGCTTACAGACTAAACGAAAATGATTATAATCCACTGGGTGGAGAATTCTTGCTATTGCCTCTATACTGTCATAGTCGTTTAGAGAAACACGACCTGTGGACACTTCTAATTCTCCTCTTGCACTATGGTCTATCCTGCTCATATTCTTACCCTGATCATCCGTTATATTGGTTTCTGTTGCACCTTTGCTAAATAAAAAATCTTCTAGTCTTCTCCTTCTTCCAATAACATGCCTGTCAAAAATTCACATTTATAATTACAAAACTTACCAAATAAAAATTCGTAACAAGGGCAACATAGCAGTGGTGGCCAGATTCATGATATATGTACATACCTGTTCACAGGTGTAGGCATCATTACCCAAGTAGGCAGAAACCATGGAGTTGGAAGTTTCGCACACGGCAAGATAACTGTAGTACCACCATCTTCTACTTCAAATACGTACAAGGTTTGATCTTTGGGTAGTGTATAAAACAAACAACCCCTTTCAAGACCCATATCGACTGCTGAGCAATATGCTGTGGAATAACGCCGTTTTTTACTGCACAAGTCCACGTTTATGCACAGAAAGAGAACATGATCATCCATAGACTTCAGAAGTACCCAAGCCATTGATGCGAAATCAAGCTTGAGGATGTGTATCGAGACAACCTGTCTAAAACCTCTTGGAGTGCAAGTGAAATGAACTCTGAAGATTTCATTACCAGATTCAACCCATTGATCCGTGAAAGCTTCATATTCTTCACCTCCTCCTATTACTGGGTAATCGGCATCCCTAACTTTGAATGTCTTGTACTGGATTTGATTATCAACAACAGAATTTTGCCATAGTTTTTGTATATCAATCTCAATGACCCAACCATCATAACAAAAAACGTATAGCTTACCTTTAAAACAAACCAGGGACTCGATGAGTAGTTGTCTACCAGCATTATCTATATTGTGGTCAGAACTTGCAACAGACAACCCTTTTTTTCTCCACTTTTGTCTCCAGGTCGACAAAAGACTAGTGTGTAGGCATCCACACCAATATCTGTGTTTTTATGGTCTATGTTTTTAAAAGGAGGAATACCATGCACCCAGCATCAGCTGGTGATGAGGATAACACTAAGTCGAACAAAATATAAGCATCTGATTTGCAAGTAAAAGACCGAGGATTGAGATTTGGTAACTGAATAGTCTCCAAAGTTGCAGGGTTCCATAAGAAACAATCATCAAAATTTGAGTTGGTCAAAGAATACTGAGCATTCTCTTCAATATCACCAATAACAATAAGCCATCCTTGATGCGAAGGTTTGTGGTAATATGATCTTCTTTGCATCTCTGGTATCGACTTCCTGCAATTTCTGTTATTGGGTTCACAAGGATTATAGAAGCTTTGATATTTCTTACCTTTTCCATTAGGAAAAACAAGCCAAGGTGCTGCCTTTGGACTCGGTGGACATTGTTGTTTACTTCTCTTATCTGATGATGATGCCATTGCTAACTGCTTGTCTTCTTCCATGAAAATAGAATATGCAAGAGCAGCAGGAAATTCAGAAAAAAAACGGCAAATCAAAACTCCTATCACTATCAGTATATGTTCTTGCTTGCTACCAGCTTATTTTGTTTCTGGGAATTCAATAGAGACCAAGGCAAGCGTGGCTGAAAACAATTGAGCAGTTCAATTCGAATTCTACTATGCAATTTCTAATCAGACCAAAAAAAAAACCAATTAGATCAATAGAACATCAAGTTCTGTAGGTTTAACAAATTTGATAACAGCATCACCATTCATCAATTTCTAATTGCATGCAAAGAAGTCTACTAAAACCAGATATAGAACTACAAGCTTCAAATTCAGCATCAAACACAAACAAAACAATTCAATCAACCAACCAACTATCAAACAAATCAACTAGGGTTTATTATTGACATTCAGAACCCCAATTCCACAATAAAAAAAAAATCGACAAAGATGAACTACCAAGGGAGATTCTTACGTTTCTTCCTTAAAAAAAGACAGTTGATAACAGATTGAACACCTCTTGATGATGATGATGAATGCTTTACTTCCTTTTCATTATCAGAATCGAAAATGTGAAAAGAGAAATTGAACTGTCGAAGAAAGAGAAGTTTAGGAAGAGAAAATAGTGATGGTTCTGTTGTGCTTTTGTCCCACACTGGTTGAGTCGTAAGATACTGCGAATATTGTGACCTATAAAGGCTGAATTGTGAAGCTGGAAGAGGCATACCTTTCTCTGCCTTTTGGCTAAGATCAAGTGTAGTATCTGTTCTTATTAATATTTGATATGTTTAATATTTGATATGTCCATCCATCGGATGGCGCGATATTAAATTAATTTTTTTCATGGGAGTTCCCATCAAGCTGTTGGGGTTCTCACGCGTAGCCTTGTGTTGCGCTACTGCAATGGCCGGCCTGGCGCACCCCACCAAAATTAAAGAAAAACATTGCATGGCTTAGGCATTTGAGCTTTCAAAGCATGACTGCTTAGCATCAAATGATGAAAGACAATGACAACTTTGCATCTTTAGAAAGCTCAAGGAAGGCTAGATTCTAGAACGCTAAATGCAAAGGCCTGGTGCACCCCCTACCAAAACTAAAAGAAAATCTTGGCCTCAGATGTGCTCACAAGTCTGTGTCACCATGCTTAACGGAGCATCTTTATGACGTAGCTGCAAAGGTCTGTAGATGGTTGATTTCTCCGAACACTAGTAGCCTCGATATATTTCTCCGTGGCATTAACCATTTCCTCAATACTCACAACATCCACAACTTTGAGAAGATCTCATGAAATCTAACGGGTGTCTCATAGTACATGGTTGCACTAACTTGATTTTTGCTTCGAGAACAGACTTGTTTAATTACTATTTTGATAGCAATTGATTATTAGCTGGAGGATTCCACCTGCACTTGATGACCTCTGAGATTCAACTTTTCTTGTACATATATCATCAAACAATGCTAGACCATGTCATTCCAGGCTCAAAATCAAACACCAAAATACTGTGTGATTGTTAACTTCGCCCCATTCATACAGTAACTTATTCTATTTGACTAGTCGATAGAAATCATTTCAAACATCCATTCGATTTTGTTCCCACAGATATGGCCAAAATACAAAAACAAATTGCTTTTGGGCTCGGTGTTGGTTATAAGATTATAGGCCTACCTAGCCCAACCTCTCCCAATGAAACAAAAAGGCATACCGCCTTCAGCGCGGTGTCGAAGAAGATTATAGACACAGTATCATGTACGGCTCACTCTAATTTACACAGTTTCCTTGATGTCCCAAAAAACGGTTATAATTTGTATTGTTCCCTATTATTTGACTAGCTAGTCTTTTATTAGTTGGTAAGATGGAACAGTTGGTCATTTCTGTACAACTTTTTTATCCATGTCCTTACCTACCACTGTGCAGTCAAATTTGAGCAATGCAAATCTTGGAATTTGCATTTGTGTGATTTGGCAACACATTCTTTAAGGGGATTGTTATTGCTAGAGAAGGTAAGCTGGCTTACCTATTTTACTTATTGTGTTGAAGTGTGCTCATACATTTCTCTAATTGGTAGCAAGCATAGGAACGATCACAACACCGATATAAACTACAGCTGCTCACGCAATTCTCCGTCAGGTTCTTCTATTTGCTGTCAACTTATATGACCGTGGTTTGTTTGGGATCTTAAAATTATTGATACAATACGGAGTTTAATTTCTTTTGAAAGTAAGGCCGGAAATTTAACATTTAAGAAAAAGAAGATGCCCACTCGATGGCTTTGCTTTCTACAGTTTCTACAGAAGCATACGAGGAATATAAGCTGTGTATACTTAGCGTATGTAGGTGTAGAAAATCCTACCACTACATCCAAAGGATTTCAAACGTATGCAAGGAAGTAAATAAGCAAAGACATAGAAAAACACAAGATATACGTGGTTCGGCATGATTACCTACGTCCACGGGGGTGAAAGGATGATCTTATTACTTTGCACAAGTTTACAAGGGTGAATGTTCTCAACAGTATTCTATCTCTCCTCTCACTTACTTTAGATTGCTTGCCTTTACCTCTCTACACGATCTCTATTTATAGTTACGGTGGTGATACATCGATATTACGAGTGTTGGGCTGGTGTAGCTTCTGGATGTTCTTCTTGGAAGACTAGGCGATGCTTGACGGATCTTCCCTTTTGCTCGAGTCGAGTCATCTAGCCGAGTGGTGTCATCACCCGATGTCGTTTGTTTGGTGGAGATGATCGCGTCGCCCTTTAGATTCCCGGCCCGAGTCCCACTTTGGCCGAGCTTTTCTTATCTCTTCACCAACTACGTCGGTGCATTAACTACCCTCGAACCGATGAGCATCACATGAGAACTTTTCTCCTCCTTTATGTCGACCTCTCGAAATTTGTCTCCATTCCTCTTTTCTCACGCCCGAGATACGATGAGATGATTCGGTGCTTCTAGTGCTTGCTTTTCTTGGTGCGCTCTCGGCCAAGATGGTTCCACCTGTCCCTATGGATTATTTGCACCTACATTTATGCCCCTTCTTCCGCTCGTGTGATTGACACGAGGGGAAGAAACCGCCTCGTCTTCCCACGTCCTCAGTCATGCCGGGTTTCGCGCCATGCTGTTCCCCACCTTCTTGATTATTGCAACGGTTTACCTTCCTCGCAGGGTTACCACGGGTGAGGTTTATAAGTCCGACCCTTAAACCTTATTTTCTTTTTATTCTTTCCTTAGCCATTTTTTCTCATCTCTCTCCGTTCTCCTCTGCTTTTTCTTCATCGCCATTAGTTATCCTTTCCACAGGTTTCCTTGCTTCTTTCTTCACTGTCCTGGGTCTTCTTTGTTTCCATTGTCGCTGCAACTTCCGATCCCGGTCGTATTTTTACTCCTCCTGCCGTTTCCTATACTAGTTTTCATGGCGTCTTCAACTCATTCCATGACGGAAAAAAGGTGCGCGAGCTATGTGTTTTCTGATGAAGACGGTGTACCGCTTGATTCCTGTTTGTTATAGATAGCCCTAAAAGCATGATTATCGTGCTCTGGATTCTATCTTTTCGATAATCCTTCTTCGTTTTCATGTAGGGTGACAAGAGAAGCTAAAGACTTGTCGGATGAGCAATTCATCCAACCGGTTGAAAGATGAGTTCGACCTCCATGGCTATGACGTCGGGCTCTTGTCGGGCCAAAAGGCGTTTTAAAGAAGGATGATGTTCTAAAGTTTCCTCACTCACTTAGCGAGGCGACCATTGTGGGTCCGAGTTAGAGCTCGGGCTGCGTTTTCCTTTGTACGATCCTAGTAGCTCATTTTGGTATGAGGCTCTTCTAAGATCCGCCCGTCCGTGCCTTGGCTCGGTGGAATGGAAACACTTTTCGTATTTTGTCCGAGTGGGAGGCGCGGTCGAGGAGAATGTACTCCAACTACTTAGTCTACTTACGATCCTTCCCGGGCGGGTGACTATACTCTGGCAGTTTTCGTGATAACTATCGAAGCCGAACTGCTACCAATGGTGACCTCATTCGGTTTCTTTTAGCCCTCATCGCCATAAGACTCTTCTGAGGGTGTCGAAGCTCTTATTGGACGAGGATCCCGAGGGAAAGGTTCCAACGGGCATGCCGTCATACTAGCGTGCGGCTTGGGACCGAGTTCCTTTGGCTATTTACGGTCCCCTTACTCGAGTGGCAATTTTCCTTCTCGGCCGAGTCTTATCCCTTATGGGTGGTCGATGTTGATCGAGTAAGCGTGTTTCTCGGCTTTTGATTTATACGATCGGCTCGGCATTGGTAGGGCGATGTTTTAATTTTTGTGTTTTTGACCCAAGTTCGAGCGTTCCTTCGAGTCTCTCGTTCTTGAAAAAGGGATAGGGGTTACGGGTGCGGGGGCCAAGGAGGAGACTGAGGGAAGGTAACAAATATATCGCTTCTTCTTTGCAAGTACATGTACTTGCCCCAATTTGTTGCCTTGAATGGTTCGACATTGTCTCATGCTTGAAGCCCAGGGTCGATAAAGGTGGAGGTGCTTCGGCGAGGGATGGTGAGGATCTCGAGGATCGGTTGCCTTTATCGCATTTCATGAGGAAGTCGCCTCGGAAAACTTCGATGTTTCGTCTACCCTTGTAGGTGGGAAGCCCGAGTGGAAAGGGCAAGGGGACTAAGGGCGATCTATCCGTCCGGAAAATCTGTGCCCAGTGGCCGGTGGTAGAGGATTGTTCTTGCCGATGGTGTTGTGTATCTTGAGTACGATGGTAACGATGATGATGATCTTTTTGATGGAGAGGACGAAGCCGATGATGATGAAGAGGAGCCGAAGCAATCGGAGAAGTCTGGTGGAAATAATGTGGTTACTCGGGAAGAAGAGAACACCACTTACGGGGGGCGAGTTTTAGAGCCTCTTTCTCCTGTGGTTCCTAATTCGGGAGTAGCACCTCTTTTACTTGTCTCGGGCCCTATGTGCAATTCCCTTGGAGCTCTTATTTCTCCCGAATTTGCCCTCTGTCGGATGAAGATAAGATCAAGGTTTGTCTCGTTGTATGATGCCGGCCTGAAGAGTACTTTCGACCTGCTAGTGAGTTGTGTTGATCAGGTTATGCATTCATGTTATGGGGTAAATGCTAATGCTGTTGGTATTTGTAGGATATCAATCGCTCGTTGTTAAACGCTGCCATTCAGCGCAGGGAGGTCACCGAGAAAGAGGGTTTTCGTCTCTTATTACAGCAAGAGTGCGAGCGATCCCAGGGGCTGGAGAAGCGACTAGCCGAGACCCAAGGTAGTTACTTAGCTTTCACGTGTTTATGATTGATTACGTAGTGCCAATATCCCGAGTTTAAATCGCCTTCCTAGCCGAAACCCTAGTGCGGAGGCCGATGCTGCCACGAGGTATCGCTTGTTGAAGAGAGAAATTAATATAGAACGGGATCACGTTTCGAATTTACAACGAGAGGATTGTCAATAAGGATGATAAAATCGATCGTCGGAGACCGAGATTGAGGGTCTTTAAACCAAACGCATCGTTTACGAGACTTTTGAGTATGTCCCCGAGGAGATTGATAATCTTAGGGCGAGCTTAGCTCGGTTCCAAGGTATTGCCGCCGATAAAACACCGTGGCCGGCTAAGGCTTAAGGTTTGAGATTTGCACGCAGATCGCCTTCGGATCCTGGGGGAGAAGAATGCTGCCGAGAAGTGTAGTCAAGAATCCCTTGAGAAGCTTAGAGAGTCCAAGAAAGTTTCGAGGAGTTGGAGTGGGTTCGCGCTCAATCTCGGGTTTGCGAGATAGCACATTCTCGGCAGAGAGCCGAATGGAGTGATCATAAGAATCTTGCCCCTCCAATGAGTTTAACGAGCAACGATATCTAGAACTTTCTTCTAAGATATCTTCTCTCGAGTGTAGCTTGTCCGAGTCCGGAGAGACCGTTAGAGTAGTCACCCTTTCTTGGAAGGTGGTGTGCCTTGTATTGTGTTTTCCTTGTCGTTGTCTTAGTCTTTGTTATTATGTGACTGACCGCTCTCGTGTTTGGCAGCCAAGCAAAGGAAGGTGGCATCGCTGGAAGAGGAGAATGCCCGATTGAAGGGAAAGGAGGTGCAACTTGTTGGCAAGGGAGGCTCAATTACTCGGGCGGTGGCCCACTTCTTTGAGCGGCGTCGATGCGGTGACACATGACCTTGTTCTTTGAAAAGGCGAAGTTTAATGATGAGCTCATTGCGAAGGTCAAAGCGGTGTAAAGGCGGTGCTTGATAAGAAACGAGCCGATGCTGCGCTAAGAGGGCGATTCCGGGGCCAGTTCTTCCTAAAGAGTAAGCTTGTCTTTTGTAGCGATGCGTCGCTATTTCACCCTTTGCCATGGGTTGTAATCCGCTCGAACACCTTTATTTTCTCGTACACTTTTTTAATGGGGTGTTGCGTCGCCAATTTGGTTGTTTTTCTTGCTATCTGACACTACTATTTATGTTATGCCGATGATATATGGTTTATTTTTACGACTAAGTTATGTATACCTGCATAAACATGAGTAGATTGGTTAATCGTGAATGCCGTTTACGTCGAACACACTCAACGGGGAGGGTCATCGGGCCCAATGCCATGTCCCTATTGAGGTATCTCATCACTGTCTTTCAAGATCCAGTGGCAGGGTAGTTGGTCCTTCCTAGTTTCTATGGGATCGATATCCCAAGAAGTTATCAATTAACTTTCTTGGGCAAGTGATTTCGGCCACTTGCGAGGGAGCAATGTTGTGCGCTCACCGACGAGTACTCATGCCTCGACAATCGGCCTTTGGTTTCCAACCACCGGGGCCCTAAGGCTACCTCGACACTTGCACACTTGCCAGTCGCCCCGTGTTCGAATAGCCCGTCTTAATGTAAGTCGCCCCGGCACTTGCACAATGCCATCGCCCCGGGTTCGAAACGACCATTCGAGTGTAAGCCGCCCCGAAACTTTCACAATGCCATCGCCTCGGGTTCAAAACGGCCATTTAGACGCAATTGTCACATTTCCAACCCCACGCGGCCTTTCAAGGAAATAGTGACCGGTTGTCAGCCGACACAAATATAAATTATACTTTCTTACTACTCAAAATATAAATATAGCAAGGGCAAGAAAGGATCGATCCCACAGAGAGGTCTAGGTTGTTAAATTGTTTCGGTTCCCTATAAATAATACCGGTAGTTTTGTGATTTTTATATAATAAACTAAATAAAAGCAAATAAAGCAAAGCAAACAAATAATCAAGGATGAGAAAGTATTGGTCATGGATTTCGTTTTCATTCACAAACATGTTTTCAACACAATAACTAGAATTGATATTTTAATCTCAACTTTTATCAAAGGCCCTAGAATACCTTGATCGCAAGAATATCCCGCTAATCTTCTCATGTCATCAACAAACACATTAAAAGATGCGAATATGAATTCTACCTAAAGGAACAACCTAACGTGTAAAAGCACTAATCAAGTTTAATTACCTAGATGCATTAAGTTCTATGAAATCAGGCCAATCAAAGCAATCGAACGTGGAAAGCGCACTAACGATTTAACAAAGGTTATGACTCACATATGATCATAAGAATATATCACTACAAACTATAATCATATTTATGCTACTTGCAATCCGAATTATCACTTTTGCGTATAATAACCCTAATCTAGCAATAAAGATGAAAGCAAACTCAATCGATTCGCGACTCGACTAAACAAGCATTCAAATCATGTAACAATATTAATGGTGAATCATAAACGATAATATGAGAGAAAACTAATTTATTGAATTAAAACCCATATTTGGAAATCCAACTTATTCCATAACCAATAATAAAACTCTAGCTCATATTCATGGAGTTCATAACAAGAAGAAAGAGAAAAGACTTCATGGTTCTAAACCCTAGAAAACAAAGTAGAGGCAAAAGATAGAAAAAGATAATAACCCAGATCTCCCAAAAGTTGTAGAAGTCTTTCCTTTAAATAGCTCTCTTGTTTCCAAAATTAGGTCTAATCTTCAAAAGTCCAAAAGATAGAAGTCCACCAAGCCCATGTGTGAGAAAAACCCATGTGAAAATTCTGCCCAAAACCGTCGCTCGGAAAAGCTGGGATTATGGCCGGAACTTGGCCGGAATAGTCGCCAGAAAGTGTCTCAGGTGACCGGCAAAGTCCACCAGGTCACCGGAATAGTCACTGAGTCAAGCCGGGTTAAGGCTCAGCTGAGTCAGATAGCCAAGTCTGAGTCAGAGGTTAAGTGAAAGTCTAACTAGCCTGACTGGGCTTACTTGTCAGGCCATTGCACAGGCCAGAACAGTGTGCTGTTGCACCATGATTGTGCTTCCAGCCATGTTGGCCCCGTGTACAACTCATTCAATCTTCCCTGTAATGCACACTAGATCACATTCCCAATTCTCAGTGCACACATACATCCTTCCCATTCTGAGCCAAACCAATACTACTAATACACATTCTGACCCATTTCCTTTCTTGCACCAACACCACCTGCCACGACACTCCATTCAATCCCATTAGCTTATACTCTAACTGAAATTTGAATCCTCGGACATCCATCATCTCACTCACGACTGCATCTCGGGACTTTTTGTCCCGCATTTTATTGCATCAAATCTCGGCTCACAGCCTCTCCATCACTGCACCTTCATCTCATTTCCTGTATCAAAACCAAGAGCAACACAGCTTCAGTTAATGTCTCTCTTTTAACACCAGAGCCATCTCTGCATCTCAGCGAGTCACAGCGACACGACACCAACTAGTCCACCAACTCAGTTCGCCTGTAACTCAAATGCAAATTCATCCAACCATTGCTTATGCACACAACCACTAATCTCACTCTTCATACTGCAGCAACCGCAAATCCCATCAAGCGTGGCCGCAACCAAACTCCTGGTCAAAGCACTTCATTCTCGATATCCTTCTTATACAACTAATAACCCGTGGTAACGACCCAACTCTCCTCATTCTCGGTTTCTTGGTCTTGATCTCGGCCGGCAACCACCAACAAGCACAATTTCTCATCCTTCAATAGTTAACACAGATTCTCCCTTCATTGGATTCTCGACCTCAAAGAATCTGTTTGCCAAACGACTGCAAATCCTATGAAGGCTCAGTTCACCATCTCTGCATCACTGACAAGCATCTCCTCATTCCTTCACCATCTATAGCTTCATTACCAGCTCCAATATCTCAACACGGCACCACTGACCAACCTGTACCCCTATTTGAACCACTTATCCAGATACCAGCAAACTCCATGGTGCTCTTAACTGTAATCTTGTAGTCTTCTACAAACTAAGTCCCTATTATAGCTACACAACTGACCATCTCTTCATTGCTTTCGGCTCGCACTGTCCTAACATGTATCTAGAACAAAACCATCTCCATCTCGAAACATCAGACCACCGCTTTCGACTCTTAAATTCATCTTCCCCGAGAACAACCAATTTCTCCCATTCCTTGTCAATCGACAAACAAACCCATTGTTTACAAACACGATTAACCACACTGATTTCCCGATGAATGACACTGACCCCAGCCTTGTCTCGACCAAAATCCCAGCAAATCTGAGCCAATGCCTCTAACCCCCGCAATCATCCATTCCGCTGTCAATTTCAGGTTCAAAACAAACCCTAGAACAACTCCAATCGAATCATTTCTGCTTGAAACAAATCCGATGAAAACCCATGTCTTTAATCTTCCATTAGCGGCAACACCATCTTCTATCTGCATCTCGAAAACCACAACTCGATTTCAAATCTCAATTCAATCATCAATTTATCCTCGGTAAATCTCTCATCGCTCTAATCTTGCCATCCTTGTTGTGAATCGATGGCGGCCCTCACATCTTCGATTCTAGTTCAACAATTCTTCTCAATCTCTCTTTCCCTGTTTCTACCATTAATACCTCGAACGGCTGTAGCTCTTTCAGATGCAAAATGTTTGAGAGAATTGTTCTCTCGATTTGTTATGGAAGTAGGGTTGGTTATTCCCACTTAGGTGGCTTCTAATAAGGGCTACACAGCTAGCAGCCCCCTAACCAATGCTGGTTGTCGTTTAATACTCTTCCAAAAGAGAGTTGTACCTTAACCTTGACTGGGCTCCAGATAGTGTTCGCCCATGAAATGACAATTTTGCCCTTTTGCTCCAATTGGGATAATTTCCGCTTCTTTTCCTCTGTGCGACTCCTGAGTACCTAATAAATCAAAAACACACGTAAAGTACATAATTCACAAGAAAAATAGCAAAGAAAGGGTAACTACTAGATAGTAAATACGGTGTATTCTACACCTATCAGATTCCCCCACACTTAGATTTTGCTAGTCCTCGAGCAAATCAAACAAAATAATAAAATACAACAACTCCGTGTCGTCGAGGCTACGGTCACTTTTAGCATAAATAGCAAGCCTTTAAACCCCTAGGTGTCCCTAGTGGACGAGTTATAGTATCGTGAGGGTTTACTAGAGATATACCCACAAAACCTATTTCCAACTTACTAGTTCTCCGTAATGATAGCATCCAACGCGCTAAGAATACATAGAGATTCTCGCACACTAGTCATAAAAGTTAGACACATAAATGAACACAATCTCATTCTTAAAAGTTGAGAGAGAAATAACCATCCCTTCTCGACTAAAATTCGGGTTCGGAGTGATCAAAAGTCTCGACTCTGCCTCACAAGAAAGGGTTTTATGATATTGCTCTCAATAATAAACAAATTTTTATGGGTCACACTGATCGGTTGTCACCCGGTCAAAAATAATTTCACTTTCTTGCTTCACTAAAATAAAGTAGTATGCAATAAGAAAGAGTTCGTATCCTGAGAGAGAGGCTTATGTTGTTATGCAAATTTTCGGTTTCTTAGTAACCAAGGGGGATGTTGATGTTTCAAAGCAATAAAAATAAATTGAAAGCAAAGTAATAATAAAATTTATCAATAAGGAGAAAGTATTGGTCACGGGATAGTTTCATTCACAAACTCGAATTATCAACAATGACTAGAATTGAAATTTTAATCTCTCATTTACTAAAAGTCCTAGGATACCTTGATCGCAAGAGTATCCCGCTAATTCCCGATTTCATCACAACCACATTAAAAGATGCATATGTGAATTCTTTCTAGAAAGCAACCTAAAGTGTAAAAGCACAATTAAGTTTAACTCCCTAAAAGCAATAAGTTTTCCGGAATAAGACTAATCAAGGCAACCAAAATGTGTAAAAGCACTAATTCGATTTACCCAAGTTACGATTCATATGTGACTAGTAGGATATATCACTACAAGCACTACCCACATTTATGCTACTCAAAATCGGGGATAGACAACGTTTTCGTATTGAAAGCCCTAATATAGCTCTAGATATGAAAGTAGATCGAATTGATTCGGACTCAACCAAACAAACTATCAAATCATAAACATTATAAACCATGAATCATAATCAATAAATTCTTGAGACAAAACTAATACATTGAATCAAATCTTATTTGTGAAATCCACTTATTATCCCATAACCAATAATAGGTATTTAGTTACTCATAGTATTTTTATTCAACATAATTATTATCAAAAATAAGATGAAGAACATGTAAAATAAAATGGAAGCAAACCCTAGTAGAATCGCTCTCCTCCAAAACTCCAAGAGAAAATACGTGATAATAAAAGAATAGAAACTCCTTCTTCTTATAGCCTTCACACTTTCCAAAATTAGGTCTTCAAAGTCCATCACCAAAAAGTCCACCAAGCCCATGAACCATGTGTGAGAAACCCATGTAGAAAATACGCCCCAAAATGTGTCATTAGGAATCCTGGTATTGTGGCCGGAATCGGTCGGAAAGTCGCGGAAATCGGCTCCGGTGACCAAAGCAAAGTCCGCCCTTTGATCACCGAGTCAACGGAATCAAATCGGTCGGGTCCAACGGGTCAAAGTGAATCGAGCGAGTCAACTCAGGTCGACCGAGTTGTGGTGAGTCGTGGTCGAGTCGCACCGACTGGTGATTGACAGTGAGTTGCGGGCCAAAGGTCGTTGCACCGGCCAAACTCGATGATGCACAATCTTGGTGCTTGACCATGATGGCCTGAGATTTCTGCCATTTCAATACTCAGTGTTGCCAGCAAGCTATCTCAGCCATATTCCCTGCATTTGCAGCTCTTGGCAGAATCATACATCACCCTTCATTCACAACAGCAGCCTGCATTGCCCTTTCCTGACTGCCTTGGCCTCACCAGCTCCCTTCTTCTGCAGCACAGCCAGTCCACCTGCATAATGCACAGCACTGCACCCCTGGCAACATCAATAGAAGTACCAACACTTTCAACAGCAACTCCACCATCTCAGACTGCAAAACCATTGTACCTCAGGCTAGCACCACTACCACAGGCCTTTCCACAGCAACACCACATTACAATTCACAATCTCAGTGATCCAAAACACCACCTGCAAGCCCTGCCACCACTCCAATTCCATTTACAAGTAGCCTGAGCTACAGCTCAGTTCACGAGGCATAAGCATCATCTCCTTTTGTTCTTTGCCATTCTCTTCCTGCCAAATCTTACCTCAACCAACATAGACCCTAGCCTCATTCTGCATCTCCTTCTCAGTCAGACCATTTCTACTCCATCCTAACCTTGAGCCCTGCAATGCCACCAGACCCATTCAATCAATCACTTCCATCTTAACACCTGAGTCACCATATGCTCATCAGTACCACCTGCACATTTCATCCATCACTGCAGTCCACCAGGCCTGTATGTAACTCCCTCCATGGCAACAACTTCACCTGCAACAACCCTGTTGAGCTTCATCTTCATTCTTCCACCAGATGCAGCCATTAATGGCAGCAAACCCTAACAGCACCACTCGAGCCAAACCCACGAATATAACCACTTATTTCAGTTTAGTTCCCTGTAAACCAGAGATTATAGCCTCGGATTCCACGACTCCGGCTTCAACCTGCTGTGCAACTTCATCCCGCTACCATCGAAGCAACAACCTCAACCCTGAGATCAAAACCACCAACACCATGGACCATTCCTCCCCGAACCACCACGGCCTTTTAATCTCACCACCGAGGAACCCATTTTGTAGCGGCTCGAGACCACCGAATCACTAACCACACACCTGCTGCAATTGCTCGATTCTCGGTCATTTTACTTTGTGGTTCAAACCAAATTTCGATTCATGACTCTTCCTTTGTTTGTGCATCAACCATTTTGACTCATAACCCTAACCAGAACCATCAAATCCTCCTTGTTCTTCACAGTATCAGATCCTCCCTGAGTCCACACCTGTATTTCCATATTCATGACAGCTCCAATTTGAACTCACTTCTTCTTATCAGTCTCTCCTAGCATCAGCTGCATAACCATCCTCATCTTCTCAATTTCGGATTCATACACAAATCCATCGAACTGAAACAAACCCATGTCAACCAATTTCAGAAACCCATCTTCATCTCTTGTTCATCTCAGATCTATACATGAATAGCAAAGACCACACCCAAACTTCAGATTCCTTGATTTCTTGCTGATTCAAATGAACTCCATTTCATTCTCGAATCGATCCAAAGACTTGAGATGTTGCTCTTGTTGTCTCACTAAATTCATCGAACTCTCGATTTCTACGAGTAATGGTGCCGCCTCTTCTTGTTGGTTTTAGACAAAATCAATTATGAGAGAATTGATTTCTCTACGAATTTTGGTGTTACGTAGGAAATGAGAGGGGATTGACCACCCCATTTGGTAGGATAAGGGGTAGCCGAAATGACAAAAAACATCCACTCATTGTTAAGGGCCACCTCCAATTGCTTTGGCCTGTCGGTTCCGGGTAGTAACCGACAGCCCTAATTCTCTTCCGCTCCCTTGCCGCGTTTATTTTGCTCCACATATAGCTACTTTGTGAGATGACAATTTCGCCCTTTGGCCCAATTTGGATAATTTCTTCTTCTTTTCCTCCGTGCGACTCCATTGCATCTATAAAACCCAAAAGCACGCGTAAAGTACATAATTCACAAGAAAAATAGCAAAGAAAGCATAAACTCTATATAGTAAATACGGTGTATTCTACACCTATCAGATTCCCCCACACTTAGACTTTGCTTGTCCTCGAGCAAATCAAACAAAACAATAAAATACAACAACTCCGTGTCGTCGAGGCTACGGTCACTTTTAGCATAAATAACAAGCCTTTAAACCCCTAGAGTGTCCCTAGTGGACGAGTTATAGTCTCGTGAAGGTTTACTAGAGATATACCTACAAAACCTATATTTCAAACTCCGTCTATTCGTGACAAATCAATGAACGAATCCAAAATGACTACAGGAGGAGGTACCTTGCAAATTCAATTCAATTATTAGTAAATAAACTCTAATTAGATAGTCGAACAAGCCACAATACTCGGAAACTAACAAACCACAATCACAATGAAAGATAAAGAAGATGGATAAAGATGTAGATGTTGGCGGATATTCACAAGTGTTCGATGTTTCCCATATCTGTTGTCGAAGGATGAACCTTTGCTAAGATGAACCTAATCCTATTGGATTGAGCCACTTGACAAACTTGAATGCTACATCAATCAATTGGCATATACAAGGGAACCAAAAGTGACTTTATTCAACACAATAAATATATATATTTTTTTTTTTTTTTTTTTTTGATTGGATTTTTGGATTTTTTTTTTTTTTTTAGACGGCATGATTAGATCTTTTGGATCCAGCGCATGCTTCTTGTCGGCAAGTACATGATAGTTGCCTTGGATCCCGCATTCCACGCTTGTTTAGGCGACGGAGACGGGGACTACGTTTCACACACATCTTGCTATTCCCAAGTGTCTTTTTATTCCGTTTTGGTATATTTGGTCGGTCTCTTTTTTTTCTTTTCATAAATTTTTTTCATTTTTTTTTTTTTTTTTTTTTTTTTTTTTCTTTTTCTAGCAACTCAATCACTCTAATCATCCTAGCAGCAATAACAACTCGATTTTTAGTGACCCACCAAAGCACTTAGAGAACAATAGAAAAATATGGAAAAATAAAAATAGCATGTGATATGGTGATATTCCGAGATATGGTAACAACTATCATATAATTTATGATTTCTGAGCTATATTCGTCCCTTTTAGTTAATTGGTTCCTCAACTCCTGCATTCAAAATGGTTCCATCCACTAATGGTGTCATCCTAAAGGCACAAGTTTCTAGATTTCGGAGTTCAAAAAGCACAAATTTTTTCTTTTTTTTTTTTTTTTTTTTTTTTTTTTTTTTTTTTCTTTTCATGGCATAAAACTACTAAACGCATAAAACAAACTATACAAACATATAAATGCTCCCCCACACTTAAACTTTACATTGTCCTCAATGTAAAATTGAATCATCCGAAGAAGGTTCAAGGTGGGAAATTCCATAAAATGATATGCAAAAACAAGAAAATAAAGATAAAATGCTTAAAAATAAAAAGATAAAGGGAAAGATACAAAACCGGTGGGTTGCCTCCCACTTAGCGCTTGGTTTAAAGTCGTCGGCCCGACTATCTCCTTGCTTTCTATGACTCCTCCAGAGGGAGTGCATCCACAAAATTAGCTCCTTCCACCACTTCGGAAGTGAAATTCTCATAATATGGTTTCAACCGGTGCCCATTCACTTTAAGTTCCTTACCTGTAGCTATGCTACGAATTTCCACTGCACCATGAGAAAACACATTAGTAACAATAAAAGGTCCGATCCATCGTGACCTTAATTTACCCATGAAATAAATGCAAGCGAGTATTAAACAAAAGCACTTTCTCGCCCAACACAAAATTGTTTTCTAGAAATCATAGTATCATGAAAGGCCTTCGTTTTCCTTATAAATGCGAGAGCTTTCAAATGCATCATTGCGAAGCTCTTCTAGCTCTTGGAGTTGCAACTTCCTTTGCTTTCCAGCCCCATCCATCTCCATGTTGCATTGTTTAATCGCCCAAAACGCCTTATGCTCAATCTCCACGGGTAAGTGACAAGGTTTACCATACACAAGCCTAAAGGGAGACATCCCAATAGGTGTCTTGTATGCGGTTCTATATGCCCACAAAGCATCATTTAGCCGCATGCTCCAATCTTTCCTTGTTGGATTCACCGTCTTCTCAAGTATGGATTTCACCTCCCGGTTAGACACCTCGGCTTGTCCATTTGTTTGAGGATGATAAGGTGTTGCAACCTTGTGCGACACATTGTACTTCTTCAATAAGCTTTGTAAAAAACCTGTTGTTGAAGTGAGAACCTCCATCGCTAATTATGGCTCTTGGAATTCCAAACCTTGCAAAAATATTAGTTTGCACAAAATCGAAACAACCTTGGAATCATTAGTAGGGGTGGCCTTAGCCTCCACCCATTTAGAGACATAATCAACAGCAAGTAAGATGTAATAATTCCCATGCGAGTTGACAAAAGGACCCATAAAATCTATACCCCATACATCAAAAACTTCAATAAATTGAATAAAAGTTTGTGGCATTTGATTTCGGGCACCTAGATTGCTGTTCTTTGGCACCTATCACAAGTTGTACAAAATGTATATGCATCCTTAAACAAGGTTGGCCAATAGAAACCGCTTTCAAGTACCTTGTAAGCGGTTCTTTTTACTTCCAAAATGTCCTCCGCAAGCATAGGAATGACAAAATGACAAGATAGAATTAAACTCGGATTAGAACGCACCTTCTTATTACTTGGTCGCTGCCATGTTTCCATAAGTATGGATCATCCCATATGTATCGGTTCCCTAACCTCTTAAGTTTGTCCCTCTCAGCACGAGACAAGTTCGTCGGGATTTGTTTAGTTACCAAGTAATTCACAATATCAGCGTACCATGGTTCTCCAAAGGCAATTGAGAATAGTTGCTCATCCGGGAAGCTTTCACGCAATGGGATAGCTTCCTTGTCCACAGCAAGACGGCTCAAGTGATCCGCAGCGGTGTTCTCAATGCCTTTCTTGTCCTTGATCTCAATATCAAACTCTTGCAAAGTAGAATCCATCGTATGAGCCTTGGTTTCGCTTCTTTCTTCATTAGTAAGTACCTAAGAGCTGCATGGTCGAGAAAAGACAACAACTTTTGTACCAATTAGATAAGAGCGAAATTTCTCCAATGCAAATACAATAGCTAAAAACTCTTTTCGGTGGTTGTGTAGTTTTGTTGGGCTTCATTTAACGTTCTAGAAGCATAGTAAATAGCATGAGGTATCTTCCCCTCACGTTGCCCAAGCACCGCACCAACCGCGTAGTCACTAGCATCACACATTAGCTCAAACGGCTTGCTCCAATCCGGTGGTTTAATGATAGGGGCTGAAATCAAAAGTTCTTTCAAACGATTGAATGCCGCCATACACTTCTCATCGAAGTTAAAAACCACATCTTTTTGCAATAAATTGCAAAGTGGTGATGCTATCTTGGAAAAATCCTTGATAAATCTACGATAGAAACCTGCATGACCAAGAAAAGAACGTATCTCCCTCACCGTAGTGGGAGGGGTTAGAGCACAAGAATAAGGTCTATCTTAGCTTTATCAACTTCCAAGCCCTTAGAAGATATTATATGGCCTAAAACTATGCCATGAGTTACCATGAAATGGCACTTCTCCCAATTTAGCACAAGATTTGTTTCAACACATCTTTCAAGGATTAATGACAAGTTGTTCAAACATAGATCAAATGAATCACCAAAGACACTAAAGTCATCCATAAACACTTCAATGATGTTTTCAACATACTCGGAGAAAATACTTACCATACACCTTTGAAAGGTAGCTGGAGCATTGCACAAGCCAAAAGGCATCCTTCTATAAGCAAAAGTGCCGAAAGGACAAGTGAAAGTAGTTTTCTCTTGGTCCTCCGGTGCTATCACAATCTGATTGTACCCTGAATAACCATCAAGGAAGCAATAATAAGCATGTCGGCTAAGCGTTCAAGCATTTGATCAATAAAGGGTAAAGGAAAATGATCCTTCCTAGTAGTGGCATTCAACTTTCTATAATCAATACAAACCCTCCAACCGGTTTGCACACGAGTTGGGACAAGTTCATTTTCATCATTCTCTACCACCGTTACCCCTGATTTCTTTGGTACAACTTGTCAGGGCTCACCCACTTGCTATCGGATATGGGGTAGATAACACCCACTTCCAAGAGCTTGAGTATCTCCTTTTCACAACTTCCATCATGGGAGGGTTCAAACGACGTTGCGCGTCCCTTGTAGGCTTTGCATCGTCCTCCAAACGAATCTTATGCATACAAACGGCGGGGCTTATACCCTTGATGTCGGCGATTGTCCATCCTATGGCCGTCTTGTGCTTCCTTAACACCCGTAGAAGTTTTTGCTCCTGTAATTCACTAAGCTCGTTAGAAACAATCACAGGTAACTCTTCATTATCACCCAAGTACAAGTACTTTAAGTGACTTGGAAGAGGTTTCAATTCCAACTTTGGAGATTTAACAATAGAAGGTAAAAGTTGTTCATCACTGCGTGGTAAAGAAATAAAAGAGATATTGTGAGTTTAGGACATCCTTGTAGTGAGTTGAGATCACCAAGGGCTTCCTTAACTTCGTTACCACACTCAACACCGTCATCCATGGTTGTAGTTAAAACAGTTTCCAAAGCATCATCATGATTCAATTCAAACACTTGTTGAGCCAATGTATCCAAAACATCAACGGAGAAACAAGAGTGGACATCACTAGGATATCTCATCGTCTCGAAAATGTTGAAACGTATTATTTCTCCATCGAACTCCATAGTCAACGTTCCCTTGTCCACATCAATAATGGTTTCGCCGTTTTCATGAAGGGACGCCCAAGTAGCAATGGAAGAGACGAGTCCGGTGAACCTTCATCCATCTCTAACACACAAAAGTCAGCTGGGAATACAAGTTGATTAACCTGCACAAGAACATCCTCGACAATACCCATTGGGTAGACATTAGAACGATCGGCTAATTGCAACACAATTCCAGCCCTTTTCAAAGGACCTAGATTAAGTGAATTGTACATAGATGCAGGCATAACATTAACGGATGCACCTAAATCCAACATTGCTTTATTAAAAGTGGTGTTACCAATTGTGACGGGAATGTCAAAGCTACCGGGTCTTTGCATTTCGGTGGGAGTTTGTGTTGTAAGATTTGAAGCATTCTCCCCACACTCAACACTTCATTACCTTTGAGCCTTTGCTTATTGGTACACAAGTCCTTCAACACTTTTGCATACTTGGGAACTTGCTTGATAGCATCAAGGAGTGGTATATTCACATGAATCTTCCTAAGAACGTCCAAAATCTCATTTTCTAGTTCCGCCTTCTTTGAACTTGCAAATCTGCGAGGAAAAGGTATAGGAGGAACATAAGTAGAAACCGGAGTTTTAGAGTTAGGAATTGGTACCTCGAGTGTTTGGGGAATTTCATCCTTCTTTTTTTTCCAAAACCGGCTCCTTTGGAGCTTCCTCTTCACCCAAATCAGCAACTTCGGGTTGCACAATTTGTGTACCACTTCTCAATGTAATTGCATTAACACCCTCTTTTGGGTTGATAGGTTGAGAAGGAAGTCTCCCACTATTTTGTGCCTTCAAATTGTTGATATCAACCGCCATGGAGCCTACTTGAGTCACGCAAATCCTTGATAGCACTCTTAGTTTCTTGTTGGCTCTCTTTGAACATGGTAGAAATACCTTGCATCATTGTATGTAACTTTGCATCGATATCGGAACCTTGAACCGATTGTTGTGGTTCTTTGAAATTGTTGTTGTTGCGGTTGAAATTGTTGCTGTTGTTGTTGGAATTGTTGTTGTTGTGGTTGAAATCCACTCGAACGATTGAAATTTGGTTGTTGGACCGCACCTTGCTTGTTGGCATAGCTGAAATTTGGATGATCTCTCCATCCCGGATTGTAGGTGTTGGAGTAGGGATCATACCTTCTTTGTTGGTTTGGAAAAACCGCACTAGCTTGCTCCATCTCTTCACCATGTGAAGGTAAAATAACATGCAGCCATCCTTTGAATCATTTGCTCCATATTGTCCATCCTTTGATCACGGTGTGATGATGATGAATCACTAACTTCATGCACTTGCCTTACCATTGGTTCACCTCTTGTGTAGAATTGTTGCGAGTTCGCAGCCATGCTTTCAATCAACTCGGCGGCTTGGGCCACCGTCTTGTTCACTAGTGCACCACCACCCGCAGCGTCTAGAAGATATCTATCACTTGATTGGAGACCTTCGTAGAAGTATTGGATTATCATAGCATCACTAACTTGATGGTGTGGACAGCTTGCCACCAATCTCTTGTACCTCTCCCAACATTCATACAATGATTCTCCAACATGTTGCTTTATTCCACAAATCTCTTTGCGAATTTGAGTGGCCTTAGACGCGAGGAAAATACCTCTCTAGAAAGATTTTCTTCAAACCGTTCCATGTAGTGACACTCCCGGGTGGCAAACAATACAACCAATCCTTAGCGCTGTCCACCATAGAAAATGGAAAAACTTTCATCATTGCACCATTGACTTGAGTCTCATTTGGAAGCATAGCCTTGACAATGGTATAGAACTCCATGAGATGCTTGTTTGGGTCCTCATTCGCCATACCATGAAACTTTGGCAACTCCCTAAGCAACCCCGGCTTGATCTCGAAAGTTGAGTTTGTTTGGATACACCATTGTTGTGCATCAAGCCTATGTGAAGCCAAATCCTTGAGTGTACGGTTTGCATTGTCACCCATTGTTTCTTCCTCTTCAATTAGTGGTTCTCCTACGAATGGAACCTTCTTCTTCCTCTTCTTTCGATGAAGAGCTTCGTGTTCTACTTCCAAGACTTGTTCTTCCGTTGTGTCTTGCCTTGGTTGGAGTATTGTGCCTCTTCGAGTAGCTATCCCGCACCTTTGATAATTCCAATCTTTGGAAGCCAGGGATTAGTACCTGAAAAACAATTCTCGCAAACAAGTGAGAAACAAGACAATAAACGAAAAGCAAGTATAAAAGCAAAAATTGTAAAAAGAAACTAAAAACTTAATAACAAGCCGTATGCCTCCCGGCGCGGCGCCAAAATTTGATCGGTTGTCACCTAGGTCAAAAATAATTTCACTTTCTTGCTTCACTAAAATAAAGTAGTATGCAATAAGAAAGAGTTCGTATCCACGAGAGAGGCTTATGTTGTTATGCAAATTTTCGGTTTCTTAGTAACCAAGGGGGATGTTGATGTTTCAAAGCAATAAAAATAAATTGAAAGCAAAGTAATAATAAAATTTATCAATAAGGAGAAAGTATTGGTCACGGGATAGTTTCATTCACAAACTATGAATTATCAACAATGACTAGAATTGAAATTTTAATCTCTCATTTACTAAAAGTCCTAGGATACCTTGATCGCAAGAGTATCCCGCTAATTCCCTGATTTCATCACAACCACATTAAAAGATGCATATGTGAATTCTTTCTAGAAAGCAACCTAAAGTGTAAAAGCACAATTAAGTTTAACTCCTAAAAGCAATAAGTTTTTTCGGAATAAGACTAATCAAGGCAACCAAAATGTGTAAAAGCACTAATTCGATTTAACCCAAGTTACGATTCATATGTGACTAGTAGGATATATCACTACAAGCACTACCCACATTTATGCTACTCAAAATCAGGGATAGACAACGTTTTCGTATTGAAAACCCTAATATAGCTCTAGATATGAAAGTAGATCGGATTGATTCGGACTCAACCAAACAAACTATCAAATCATAAACATTATAAACCATGAATCATAATCAATAAATTTGAGACAAAACTAATACATTGAATCAAATCTTATTTGTGAAATCCACTTATTATCCCATAACCAATAATAGGTATTTAGTTACTCATAGTATTTTTATTCAACATAATTATTATCAAAAATAAGATGAAGAACATGTAAAATAAAATGGAAGCAAACCCTAGTAGAATCGCTCTCCTCCAAAACTCCAGTAGAAAATACGTGATAATAAAAGAATAGAAACTCCTTCTTCTTATAGCCTTCACACTTTCCAAAATTAGGTCTTCAAAGTCCATCACCAAAAAAGTCCACCAAGCCCATGAACCATGTGTGAGAAACCCGTGTAGAAAATACGCCCCAAAATCGGTCGCCGGAATCCTGGTATTGTGGCCGGAATCCTGTCGGAAAGTCGCCGGAAATCGGCTCCGGTGACCGGCAAAGTCCGCCCGGTCACCGAGTCAACGGAATCAAATCGGTCGGGTCAACGGGTCAAAGTGAATCGAGCGAGTCAACTCGGAGTCGACCGAGTTGTGTGAGTCGAGGCGAGTCGGGCACGACTCGGTGATTGGGGCGAGTTGCCGGGCCAAAAGCCGTTGCCTTGGCCAAACTCGATGATGCACAATCTTGGTGCTTGACCATGATGGCCCTGCCCAGACCTGCCATTTCAATACTCGGTGTTGCCCATTAAGCTATCTCGGCCATATTCCCGCATTTGCGGCTCTTGCGAGAATCATACATCACCCTTCATTCACAACAATGACTGCATTGCCCTTTCTGGCTGCCTTGGCCTCACCAGCTCCTTAACCTAAAGCCACGGCCGGTCCACTGCGCATAATGCACAGCACTGCACCCCTGGCAACATCAATAGAAGTACCAACACTTTCAACAGCAACTCCACCATCTCAGACTGCAAAACCATTGTACCTCAGGCTAGCACCACTACCATCTGAGGCCTTTCCACAAGCAACACCACATTACAATTCACAATCTCAGTGATCCAAAACACCACCTGCAAGCCCTGCCACCACTCCAATTCCATTTACAAGTAGCCTGAGCTACAGCTCAGTTCACGAGGCATAAGCATCATCTCCTTTTGTTCTTTGCCATTCTCTTCCTGCCAAATCTTACCTCAACCAACATAGACCCTAGCCTCATTCTGCATCTCCTTCTCAGTCAGACCATTTCTACTCCATCCTAACCTTGAGCCCTGCAATGCCACCAGACCCATTCAATCAATCACTTCCATCTTAACACCTGAGTCACCATATGCTCATCAGTACCACCTGCACATTTCATCCATCACTGCAGTCCACCAGGCCTGTATGTAACTCCCTCCATGGCAACAACTTCACCTGCAACAACCCTGTTGAGCTTCATCTTCATTCTTCCACCAGATGCAGCCATTAATGGCAGCAAACCCTAACAGCACCACTCGAGCCAAACCCACGAATATAACCACTTATTTCAGTTTAGTTCCCTGTAAACCAGCATTATAGCCTCAGATTCCACAGCTCCAGCTTCAACCTGCCTGTGCAACTTCATCCTGCTACCATCAGAAGCAACAACCTCAACCCACGAGATCAAAACCACCAACACCATGGACCATTCCTCCCCGAACCACCACGGCCTTTTAATCTCACCACCACGAGGAACCCATTTTGTAGCGGCTCGAGACCACCTGAATCACTAACCACACACCTGCTTGCAATTGCTCGATTCTCGGTCATTTTACTTTGTGGTTCAAACCATTTCAGATTCACTGACTCTTCCCCTGTTTGTCCATCAACCATTTTTGACTCATAACCCTAACCAGAACCATCAAATCCTCCTTGTTCTTCACAGTATCAGATCCTCCCTGAGTCCACACCTGTATTTCCATATTCATGACAGCTCCAATTTGAACTCACTTCTTCTTATCAGTCTCTCCTAGCATCAGCTGCATAACCATCCTCATCTTCTAAATTTCGGATTCATACACAAATCCATCGAACTGAAACAAACCCATGTCAACCAATTTCAGAAACCCATCTTCATCTCTTGTTCATCTCAGATCTATACATGAATAGCAAAGACCACACCCAAACTTCAGATTCCTTGATTTCTTGCTGATTCAAACTGAACTCCATTTCATTCTCGAATCGATCCAGCACTGAGATGTTGCTCTGTTGTCTCACTAAATTCATCGAACTCTCGATTTCTCCCGAGTAATGGTGCGCCTCTTCTTGTTGGTTTTAGACAAAATCAATTATGAGAGAATTGATTTCTCTCTGAATTTTGGTGTTCTGTAGGAAATGAGAGGGGATTCAGCCACCCCAGCTGGTAGGATAAGGGGTAGCCAGAAATGACAAAAAACATCCACTCATTGTTAAGGGCCACCTCCAATTGCTTTGGCCTGTCGGTTCCAGGTAACCGACAGCCTAATTCTCTTCCGCTCCCTTGCCGCGTTTCAGCCTGCTCCACATATAGCTCGCCTGTGAGATGACAATTTCGCCCTTTGGCCCAATTTGGATAATTTCTTCTTCTTTTCCTCAGGTGCGACTCCATTGCATCTATAAAACCCAAAAGCACGCGTAAAGTACATAATTCACAAGAAAAATAGCAAAGAAAGCATAAACTCTATATAGTAAATACGGTGTATTCTACACCTATCACTA
>JAJJWW010012086.1:0-28406 GCA_023531295.1 Papaver armeniacum
AGTACTTCTCATTCTCTATAAACCATTCCACCATGGTATATTTCCACAACCAACATCATACATACCTATAGTTGATTCCTCCTTGCATGACCTGTCACCACCAATATACACAACCATCTCTGGAAGCAATATGAAAGCTGAAGACCATCTACACCGATCTCTTACGTAAACTGCAATTAAGCCACCCCCCATATGCGAAACACCTTGTAAACATCCACCAGATTCAACCCATATCTTCTTCTCAGCAGGATGCTGGCCTTGAACCGTAATACCATCCTCCATTTCTACAACCTAGTCTTGGAATTGTTGGCAACAACCACCAACCCACAAAACCCATGGCTACAGCTTGCACATCACCAACTCTTTTTTTTTCTTCAAATCTCAGTTATCCCCAGTTCATCTCAGATCGAACTCAACTCGAACTCATCACTCAAATACATCTCCCACTGCTACTCAATTCATATACAACAAAAACTTATTTTGTTTCCCTGATTTCTATTTCAAGAACTCATTGATTTCTTCCTCATTTCTGCGAATCTTTCAAAACCTTTATAACTGCATTAAATCATCAATCCATCTCAAATTCTTCTTAGTAATTAAGCTGGAACTTCAAATTTAATGAAAACCCAACCGTTCTTGGTTCATGGAATCGAGGCGAGATTGCCAGTGGAACTTGGTGAAGGCATTGGTCTTAGTTTTCTGCAGACTTGGGTGAGAACGGTAGTGAATTTGACCTAGGCTAGGCTTATAGGCATGAAAAAGATTAAGACACTCAATAATTTAGATATGGGATGCCGGGGTGGGTACCCTTTAAGAACTTCAGTCCCATTGATTGACATCCTTAATCCGAGCTACGCCTCCCTTTAGCACTTGTTCGTGAAATGATAATTTTGCCCTTTTCGCTCAAATTCTTCTACTTTTGCACCACATGACTCCATTACCTAAAAAGCTCAAAAATATACATAAGATATGTAATTTACAAAAAAACTAGCAAAGAAATAATAAATAATAGATATAAAATCAAGGTGATTTAGACACCTATCGAACGAACCTTAGATCACGAAGATCCTTAATTAGTTGTTTGAAGGACACACTTCGTAACAAAATACACAAGCGTGTAATGATTAGTTTTCAAGTATTGTTGATGTTTCCAATTTATAGTAATCAATCGTGGACTGGTTTGCTTCATATGTAAGCAATATTTTTTTGCAACCCAACTAAATTCTCAATTGCTAAATCAAAGTTGTTTCCTAAGATACATATAACTAATATTAGTAACGAGTATAAACATGATTTGCCAAATTCTTTATGTCTCTTGTTATACCGTTAGAAATCTTTTTAAAAAGATTTATGCAACGAGTATAAACATGACTACCAAATTCTTTACGTATATATACGGTAAAACTTCATATATTAATAACCTTAGGACTTTACAAAATTATTAATATATGGAGTTTATTAATATAGGAGGTATACCAAAAAAAAGATGATTTTTTTTGTTGCTATGTCAAAAATATGTAAATGATATTGGATAATGTATATACATATATTGAATAATATATTGAAAATATATCCTATTGAATAATATATCCTTTATTATATATTGAATAATATATCTTATTAAGAATTTTTAAAGTTTTCTACACTATAAATAGTACTAGATATATTAGAAGATAATTCATTATTTTTAATATTCTTCTTCTCAACCAAATCAAGATGTCATCCAATGTTAGGAAAAGAACTCATATGAGTGATAAAATTCGTATAGAATTATGTGAAAAGAAAAAATCACATCCAAATTGGACGCAAAAAGATCTTGCGAAATGGTTAAAAGATACTTATGAGTAATCAAATTGAACAGTTGCACTACACTAATCGAATGGATATGGACGTCTTTCTTAATCATCCCAATGAGCAACAAGTCGATATATGCTTCAACCGAAGAAGAAATAATTGATGGAATTAGACAAGAAGCGGAGGAGATAATCCTTTTTATGATGATAGAAGTACGGAGATACCAAAAGTTTCATGCCAAGTTGAAATGTTTTGGCTTCAACAAGATGGTGCACATAGCAACGAGGTCTTACGCATACGCAAATCAAAAAAGATGCCATAACAATCCAAAAAATTACATCATTTTCTCAACCATTTGTAGATAAATATTTTCCTTCATCTTAAATTTTGATGTAACAAGATCTATAATTTTCCTATTATGTTGATTTTATTAATATATGGAGGTAAATTCATTAAGGTGAGACTAGAAAAATCTATTAATATTAAAATGTGGAGTTTATTACTATTTGTAACTTGCCCAAGTTGGGACCATGATTTTTTATTAATATATAGAGTTTATTAATATATGGAGTATCAATATATGGATTTTTTACTGTATATATCTCTTAAAGAAAATTTTAACAACACTAGTTATTTGTTCGGATTTATTTGGGAAAATAGCATATGAAAAGGATCACTTAATTTGAGACAAAGATATCTTACGTTTTATCGGATGGAGGGGGTACGCCGATGTGTACAAATGAAAGTGGAAGAAGAAAAAAGAGACCTCATACTGCTATCACATGAGATTTCCATTGGGTTTGTAAATATACTCCCTCCGTCCCAAATTAGATGACCTAGTTAGTTTTAAATTTTGTCCCAATATAGATGACCTATATAATCAAAATGAGATATTTCTAAAATTACCCTGTTAATTGATTATTATTAGTATACGAATTATGTATAATTTGATAGCCATGCATGTTTATATTCGTTACGTATGTGTTTTAAAATGCTTTCCAATGATACAAAAGTTTACGAATATCCGTTGTATAGTTTGTGAGATAAGTCACTTCTAAATTTTACTAGTTATCATCCTTAACGATATGATTGTAAAAATGCTAAAAAAATTCTCCCTCTCTTCCTTGTCTTAAGAATTGAGCAAACTACAATTAGGTCATCTAATTTTGGACGGGGTAGTATTATCTGGTAATCTAGAAAAATTAATCATTTTTTTGAAGCATAAAAATTAACTTATTGGAGTTTCCTTGACTTTGCATGGTGTATTAAAACCGGTTTTTTAATTTACTAATTACCAGCAAAGTCGATATATTTATAAATTATTAATTACTTAAAAAAGATATTGATACAAATAATTAGAATTGAAGAGAAAGCGAAATAGTAACTGAGAGGTAAATATTAATATTGGGACAGAGGAGTACGCTGGTGTGTACAACTAGAAATGGAAAAAGAAAATGACACCTCTTACTGCTATCACATGGGATTTGCATTGGGTATTTGGGTTTGTAATTGATATTATCTCGCAATCTAAAAAAAAAAAGTTTTTACTTGAAGCATAAAAAAATTAAGTTATAGGAGTCTCCTTGGCCTTTTACAGAGTATTAAGACTGGGTTTTTATTAACCTCCTTTCTTTCTCTCCAAAAAAGGAAAAAACCCTTAGAACTTCCTTTTTCTTTTTCTTCTTCTTGCTCAGATCTAGTCTTTTGGGCTAGATCTCGAAGGATTTTTTAGTTTTTATGAATAAGAATAATTTAATTTGAGTTTTTAGTTATTATTTTTGTTGTTTTTGGTGTCTATGGACACATTTCTTCATTGTTTCGGTGATCTTTTCTTGATCTTTTGGACGATTTTCCTCTTCGTTTTAATAGCGATTCTTTCAAATTTTCATGGTTTTTCTTGGCTTGCCATGCTCGATTCATCAAGAACATCAACGATTCCTGCTCGGCGTCGCTGTGGATTAATCTTCAACAAGAGGTATTTAGGGCACCCGGATTCGTTTGGATCTACAAGATTTTGGGCAAAATACTCCCATTTCATTTGGAGCATCTCTTATTGAAGAAGATAATCATTTTAAATGGTCGGAGTTGATTTCGGTTCACACCATCATTCATCACTATTACATCTACAAAAATTAGATGTCTTTGCGGTTCATGGCTCTTTCTGTTCGCGATGTACTTGCAATTGGTGTCGTCATTTGTATTTGGGTTTTGATTAATTTGTATTTTGGCGTTCTTGATAATCTTGTAAGCAAACATGTAATCATCATTTTGGTTTGAATGAATTGAAATTGGTTTTTATCTATATTAATTACCAGCAATGTCGACTTGATTACAAATTACTAATACTTAAAGAAGACACTGAATTGTTGATATGAATAATTAGGAAATGAAGAGAAAGCAAAAGAAAGTAAATATTAATTAATATTGGAACGCCTTGATAATTAACAAAAGTTTCATACAATAATATCATACGAACTATCTGTAAATAAATGCAGATAGTCGTCAATTAAAGTATCGTTATTGAGTACATTATAGTGCCATATTTGACGACAATGGTAAAGTGACTGAATACTGATTAAGACAAACAATATCTAGCTAGGCATAAAACTCTAATTAAACATCTATCTTTTTCGCCATATGTGCGCACAAATTGCACAACGGGGCTTGTATGTAACTCCAAACTCGAGTGATCAGAACAGTACTGGTACATATAGTGAGTATACTTACCTAGCCTTCTGATTCCGCGCTTGGTCAATGGCACGCATTATTGATATAAATAGATAAACTGATGATTGATGTAGGTGAAGTCGATGAATGCAACCGGCCTGATATATAGAACTGTGTAGGCGTCCGATAGAGTAGTGGCACATGCATATGCATTTCTAAAGCCACATGGCACCTGCACGTTTGAGAAGTGGTTTGAGTGTGCCATTGAGATGAAGAGTCATGACTTCATTCGGTCCACCGATGAGCTCACGACCAATGAATACGGCTGGTACAGTTGGTCTACGACCTAATAATGTCAGTAACACCAATTCGATTTCAGCTCCTTTTGGGTCTTGGTCAAGTTCATGAACTACAGGGCTCACTCCGAGCTCGTTGAATAGACTCTTGATAGTATGACACATGCAACATGTTGTCTTGCTGAAGATTACAACTGCGTGTTGTGATGACAAAGTCCTTACCATCTCCATTGCTGCTAGCTCTTACAATTTGATCAACTTTGCAGAGAAAACTTCGACTTAACAAATCAGTTAAAATGCAATGATAAACGAAACACTGGTAGTTATTAAAACCGAAATTAGCTGAAAATTCGATTTATTTTTTATTTTATTTTTGAATGATGGGAATGTGGTGAAATTATTGAGAGAGTTTTGTAGAGAGAAATACTAGAAAGCTAGGGTTGTTTGTGATGAGTTGTGTGTTCCTATAATGACATATATTTATAGCAGACGTTTGCATGGGGAATATATGGACTTGTATCTTATAAAAATTAGAAAAGAATGAGAAGAATATTGTGAGAAAGGAAATAAAATATAAAGTTAAAGCAAAAAAAATAAAATAATAAAATGGAATAGATATTTGATGAGTGGGGGGAATTCTACGAAGTTACACAATGATATGATCATTGTTTGATGTGGACTTTTAGTAGACACACTGTCATGCATTCAGTCTCAAACTAGAAAAATGTTCTCGATGTGTTATATCATCACAAAATTGGTCAAAAAGACCAAAATCAACAATTCCTGGGTGAAAAAGATACTTAGATTTTGATATTGTTTAAATAGCCAAAAATTAAAAAGATATTGTTTAAATGGATACAAATTTAAAAATAGACAGGATGTAATAGGTTTCATCCTGTCCATTTTCAAATATTTTTTCTTATTTTTATTTTACAGGATGCATCCATTTTCATCCTTGCTATTTTTTAAGTATAAGCCGGATGAATCCAGTTTCATCCTTGCTATTTTTTTCGCTATTTCACCCGTACTTTTTTACTCGTCCATTTGAACCGTGTTTTAAATTTTTTTTTGGACAAATGACTCATTTTCTCTTATATCATTTCAAGTTTTAATGAGGTGGATTGGGCTATAATTTCAAGTGCGGAACAATTAGTTTGGCCTTACTTAAGACGTAATCGTATCTGCAAATGTCATTCTAGTGAAAGGGTAACGATAACATAAATTAGTAAACAATAGGGTTGTAAGAAACTTCGAATCCGGTTAGATATTCCCTCCGTCCACTGTTAAGTGACCTAGTTCAAGTTTGCACAACTTTTAAGGCAGCAAGGGAAAATAATATATTTAAGCATTTTTTACAATTATACCCTTAACTAGTGATATTTTGAAATAATTTAGCTCTCAAACTACACCACGGATGTTCGCAAACTTCATAACATTGAAAAGCATTTTAAAACACTTACGTGTGAATATAAACATGTCTATCAAATTATGCATATTTCTTATAATCAATGAAAAATATAATTTTATAAATATCTCCTTGTTTAGTGATATAGTTCACTTAATGGTGGGACAAAATCTAAAAGTAAATAGGTCACTTAATAGTGGGACGGAGGGAGTATGTTGCAAATGGGTCAAGTACAAAATTATACCCGACTCACATACTTCCGAGTCAAAAATATGAACTCCCGGGACAGATATGCTGAGTCAGACTCAAGTCGGATATTAATAAAAAAATGAAAAAATAAATAAAATATGAGCAATTCAGCTAAGCCGAATACCCACGCAATAAAAAATTGAGAAATTATGTGATCAAAAGATGGTGTACGTCATTCATTTTCATTGACCATCTCTGGAACCTGACTAGAATTCACTACAAGAAACTTAATATATTAAGACCCAATGGTTATGGCATAAACCTCTATTATATTATATCCGTCCCACTATTAGTTGACCTACTTTATAACTAATAGTGGGACAGAGGGACCGAGGGAGTAGCTTTTAGCTACAGCTGAAAAGTACTATGACTAGAAATTTGCAAAAATTTGCTTTTGCAACACCTATATTGATGGTGTGACAATATATGGTGTAGTAATAGCTACATTTTCTTTAAGTGATTAGAAATGAATAAAAATTTGAGAATTTATGTGACCAAAAGATGGTGTACGTCATTCATTCTCATTGATCATCTCTGGAACATGACTAGAAATGACTAGAAAACGGTATCGACCGAATATAGAAATGACTACTTCAAATCTGCTTCACAAGTGGGTGTAAAAAGGAAAAGCAACTGCAGGGAGAATATAGAGAGATAAATCCTTCATTTTTTTTTTCTTCACAAAATTGGTTAAAAAGACCAAAATCAACAAATCCTGGGTAAAAAAATACATCTAGATTTTGATATTGTTTAAATGGACAAAAATAGCCAGGATGTAAACAATTTCATCCTGGTCCTGCCCATTTGCAAATACTTTTTCTTTTTTTAATTTACATCAGGATGCATCCGTTTCATCTCACTATTTTTAAGTTTAAGTCAGGATGAATCCAGTTTCATCCTTGATATTTTTTTCATCCATTTCACCCAGGCCGAACCAGGTTTTAAAAATATTTGACGATCTTTTTGTTTTGAAGACGTAGTTTGTAATGAAAACAATTGGCCGACGAAGATTTGACGATAATGGTGACACATTATTATTACATCACCAAGATGCAATATTCTCCATGCTAGCTGGCTAGTATACATTCTTGATAGTCATTTTTCTTCAAATGTACATACATTTAAACAGAGTAGAATCCACCGATCAAAGTGATATATTATTCTGAATAGACAACACTGTTTGTGATAGTTGCGTTAATTGGTATTTCCTCGTGCAATTGGTTTTATTTTTTTATATAAGTCCGTGTACTTTTCTTCCTGTTGCATTGATAAGAAGATGGAGAAGAAGAAATATCCGTATAGGAGCATCTGATAAGGATATCGTGTAGGACAAGATTGAAGCAGCTTTTCATTCCCAGTTGATCTGCTATCAATCTTTCTCTTCTCTTCTTTAATTATAGTTAGATTCGAATCCATGACAACAACGTGGGAAATATTTTGAAGTTATCAGAGGGAAAAAAGAAAGAAGAAATATGTGGATTTGGAACCGGCCAACGGTATAATATCCCTTGTCGCAGCCCCCTTTTCAACAGGGAATCTGGTACCAGTTATCCATTACCCTACAAAGAAAGGGAAAGATCACATTCAAACAAAACCACTTCAAAAGTTTGTTGTTTTTAGTGGTTGCATACTTGCATGCCAAAGACCAAATTATAGGTCGATTTCGAGCTTCCGACATATAAAAGCAAAGGCCGTATAATAGATTGATGATAACGTAGATTGTAATAGGTATAATCAATGTGGATGGCCAAACGAGAATAGAGAAGCCAACCTATTAAATTGACCTTCAGCACTATGTAAGCACATGCCTAATTTGGATTGTTCGATGTTGAAGGTTAAATCAAGATAATGTGAAGATACCCTAAGGATCAACAAGTATTGTTGATACAGTTGATAGGGATCAACTATGAGAGTTCACAGAGTTTGAGTGAGTCGACAAGTGTTGCTGACACAGTGCGTGAAACAACTAGTTTGGTTAATACGATGGTACGGTATTTAGATGTAAACTTGGGTTGCAAGTATTACTGGTTTTAGAGTTTGTTTACGTGAGAATTTTCTAGAAGAGTCTTTGCTAGAGTTTGGTTTTGTTAAGAAAGTATTTATTGCTTGAGAGTCAAGTTTGTTAAACTTAGTAAGCAAACACCTTCTTGGCCGTAAGATCATCTCCCCCGCCGTTGGATCATATTCATTCTATTTTTCATAAAATAAATACAGCTTGCATATTTAACGTATTAAAATTAGGTCCTTTTAAACTTTCTCACTTCGTCCTATATCCTTTAGCTTATCTCTACGAAGACACGAAGACTACTGTTGTTTCTTATACAGCAAAGGAATCTTAGGGAGGAAATCAACTTAAGGATTGGGTGAAATTTTTTTAGTTTTAAAGCTCAAATTTTAATTTGGATGAATGGGTTGGTTTTGATTTCATTCATTGAGTCTCAAGATTTGATCTTGTTTTGGTATCATCGATTATCTTGATTTTACTATGTCAAGTATTTTTCGGATTTCTCTTGGGCGTATTTCAATCAGTAATTGAGAATATGGATTTTGGGGGTTTTTTATGAGCGGTATTTTCAATATTTTGATATTGATTTTCTTCACTTAATCAAATTTGTTTCAAACCCAACAATATATTTTGCACCATCGTGACACTGTCACTCATAAACAACAAAGATACACAGCAAAAGTCCAAACAGACAGTATATATATCTTCTTCTTTTGTTTTGCACCAATGATGGATGGATGTAAACAATTGAAAACTTAAGTTTAATTGCATTTAAATGAGTTTTACGATCCTATTAATCATTAATTTAATCATGCTTTATTATCTCATACCTCTTGAATCAAAATTGCAAAATTTCTTCTACGATAACTTGTTCAATCATTTTCTTATGGAAAAACACCATCATCCATATCAAACCCGGGTTGAGTATAATTGAGGATAAAGAAGCAAAAGCTTTTCGATGCTCGAGAGATGAGTTTTTAAGAAGCCAAGGTGATCAAAAAACAAAAAAGTAGTTAAATCGGGTTTATCAATCCCAAAGAAGAAGAGGATTGTTTTTATTTTATTTAATAAGCCAAGGGACCTCTTTCTAATATACCAACTATTCCATTGTATTTTCTAGAAAATATAAAAATGAATCTAATCCAACAAGTAAGGGAGATGATCTTACGGCGAAGAAGCTGTTTGCTTATTAAGGCTTCCACGCGATTGCATGGGACATCACTTGCTCGTGGTTGATTATTTCATGGAAGAACATGGTATTCAACATGATTATGACTAGATATACACCACAACAAAATGGTGTTCTTTGAGAGAAAGAATAAAACAATAATAAAGATGGCAAGAACTATAAGAAGAACAAAAGATTTACCAAAGAATTTTTGGGGTTATGCAAGAGACACGGCAAGATACTTACTTACGAGATGTCCTACAAATAATTTGAATAATATGACACCGGAAAAGTTTGGAGAGGTGTAAGACCAAGTGTAAGACATCTAAGAATTTTTGGTGTATTGCATATGCACATGTACCTAAAGAACTTAGAAAGAAGTTGGATGACAAGAGTTAAAAGTGTATTCTTGTTGGTTATAGCTCAATAACCAAAGGATATAAGTTGTTTAATCCAGAAACAAGAAAAGTAATTACAAGAAGAGATGTGATCTTTGATGAAGATTCACAATGGAACCGGAATCTTTGGGTGATAAAAATGTTGATCCAAATTTTGGGTCAACAAGGAATGTTGATTCACATCTTTGGATCAACAAGGAATGTTGATCCACCTACCACTCATCGAGATCGGTTCCAATTGTAGTTGAAGAACAAGTACAAACACAAGACAATGTTCAAGAACATCATAAAGAAGCGAAGAATAGAAGCAACACCACAACAAGAAACTACAAGACCAAGAAGAAAATATATTATACCCGCTTAGGTTGAATGATTATATTTTATCAAAAGATAATGAAGATCTTTGATGATGATGTGGTGAACTTTGCATTATTTGGAGATTGTGATCATGTATCTTATGAAGAAGCTTCTAAATAACAAGGTTGGATTCAAGCCATGAATTGAAGTTAATTGAGAAGAATAACACTTGGAACTTACTACACTTCACCGGGTAAGAAACCTATTGGTGTTAAGTGGGTTTATAAAACAAAATACAAGTCAAATGGTGAAGTAGATCGTTTGAAAGCAAGGTTAGTTGCTAAGGGATATAGACAAAAACAAGGAATAGATTATTTAGAAGTGTTTGCACCAGTTGTAAGACTTGATATAGTGCGTATGATTATTGCTCTAGCTGCACACAAAAAATGGAAAAAATTTCAGATGGATGTGAAGTCAACATTCTTGAATGGTGTATTATAGGAAGAGGTTTATGCTGAAAAACCAGCTGGTTATATTATGTAGGGAAGGAGAATGAAGTATATAATCTAAATAAAGCTTTGTACGGTTTGAAACAAGCACCACGTGCTTGGTATACAAGAATAGATTCTTATTTCATTAAGAAAGGGTTTACAAGATGTCCACATGAGCATACTTTATATTGAAAGTGATATTCTTGGAAATCATATTATAGTATGTTTGTATGTGGATGATCTTATATTTACTGAAATATATAGTTCGAGATGATCAATAAATTAAAGGAGGATATGGTGAAGGCGTTTGAGATGACAAATCTTGGTTTAATGTCATATTTTCTTGGTATTGAAGTACAACAAACTGAAAGGAATTTTTATTAATCAACGAGAGGTATGCGAAGGAATATTAAAGCGTTTCAAGATGGATAATTGTAATCCAATTTTAACACCGAGTAGAAGAGATGAAGTTGACAAAAGATGGAACATGAGAGCTAGTGAGTTCAACAGACTTTAAATGTTTTGTTGGATGTCTCAAATATCTAATCGCTACAAGACCGACATTATGTATGCGGTTGGATTGGTTATTAGATTTATGGAATCACCTAGACAATCACATTTGCAAGGGTGCAAAACGTAAACGAAATATGTTAAAGGAACAACTAGTTTAGGAATTTTTCATACTGTTTCAGAAGATCCAAAGTGGGTTGGTTTTACTGATAGTGATTGGGATGGAGATACAGAAGGAAGAAAGAGTACATCAGGTTATGTATTTCAGTTGGGAACTGGTTTTTTCTCTTGGTCATCCAAGAAGCAACAAGTTGTTGCATTATCTACAACAAAAGCTGAATATATGGCTGCTAGCAACTGTGTTACACAAGTTGTGTGGCTGAGAATGATGCTGAAGTCATTGTTTCAAGAACAGAAAACACCTATAACAATAGTTTTTGATAACAAGTCTACAATTTCATTAACTAAGAATCCTGTGCTTCATGGAATAAGTAAGCACATTGATATTAAGTTTCATTACATCAGAGAACTTGTCAGTAATAAGTAGATAATTGTGGAGTTTTGTTAAAGTGAAGAACAAGTGACTGATATTTTCACCAAGTCTTTGAAGTCTAACACTTTCATTTACTTGCGTGGAAAGCTATGAATGATTGGTAAAGATTATCTTGGTTTAAGGGAGGATTTTAAAAGTTAAACCAAGATAATGTGAAGATTACACTAAGGATCAACAAGTCTTGTTGATACAGTTGATAGGGATCAACTATAAGAGTTCACAAAATTTGAGTGAGTCAACAAGTATTGTTTACACAGTGCGTGAAACAACTAGTTTGGTTGATACGATGGTACGGTATTTAGAAGTAAACTTGGGTTGCAAGTATTACTGGTTTTAGAGTTTGTTTACCTAAGAATTTTCTAGAAGAGTCTTTGTTAGAGTTTGGTTTTGTTAGGAAAGTGTTTATTGCTTGAGAGTCAAGTTTGTTAAACTTATAAATAGGTTATTCAGCCATGAGTCGAAACACATCAATTAAGAGAAGTATTTTGTTTAGTTTGTGTTCTTTCATTAAGTCTTTGATATCAGATATTCTACATGCGATAAGCTAGATTTCAGTCAGATCTAGGTAAGTTAGATCAGTGGGGGAAACATGATGTTAAATAAATTTATATATAACCATTAGTGAAGAGTTAAAAATCTAACTGAAAATGGGTAAATGGAGTAGTTTTTACTAGGGATCTTGTGAACTCTAGTAGTATTTGCAACACCATGCCTAAGCATACACACCAACGATTTGTACATATTACGATTCTGCGAATCCCCAACAAAAATAATCCTCTTTTAACAATCTCTCAAGAAAATCAGTAGCATTGAAAATGTAGAATGTCGACCTTTATATATATCTCAATTCTCCATATAAGAACTTATAAGGCTTGCATTTTTTGAATAAATTCTCTTCGTAGGTCCTTCCCATTTCTCCAAAGTCATAAAAACCAGAAGAAACATGCCGATGTAGTGGTAGTATGAATAGTACCACCAAACCCATGAAAAAGGTGGTTGAAATATATATGTGTCAACTGAGCCATAAATTAAGAAAAATCAAACTAAGAATAAGAAATGAGGAAGTTCCTACAAACTAAACTAGAACCCGAGACTGCCTTTTTTGTCTCACAAAAAAACCATAAGAATATGCTTACTCTGATGAAGGTGGAAGCTTTTTGAACTCCATTGCTAACAAAAGAAGACACTAACTGGTACCAACAAACAAACGGTTTTGTGCTTTAATGTTAGAGAGCTACCGAAGTAACAACTAGAAAGGATGTTGTTGGATTTTGGGTTGGTTTAATTTGAAGATTAAGAAGGATTTTGATGATGGAGAAGTGGGAAACTAATAGTTTCTACTCACTCTCTTTTCTCATTCAATTTTGTTTCACAATTAGCCCTTTCTCTCTCTACACATGGTCAATATAAGACCTTAGAGATAAGATGACATGTGGACATCTATTTTCCAATTACTATTTTACAAATACTTATAATCTTACACTCCTATTACATTTGAACATTACATTAACACTCAATAATCTCCTCCTTAATGTGATGTTCTACAACAACTCCAATTAATTCTCTAAAGTTTTGAAACTTGCCTTTGGGAAGTGCCTTGGTAAATATATCCACCAATTGGTCTTCCTTCTTGCAATACTTGAGTTCTATCTCACCATCTTCAACTGCTTCTCGAATGGTATGATACTTGAGTTTGATGTGTCTTGCTCTACAATGATCAACCGAATTTTTGGACATAGTAATTGCGGATTTGTTGTCACAAAAAATTTCGGTGCACCCTTCTTGTTTCTCTTGGATGTCTTCCATGATTCTTCTTAGCCATACAACATGAGATGTAGCTATTGATGCCGAAATGTACTCCGCTTCCGCCATGGATAGAGCTGGCGATTTCTTGCTTCTTCGATGCCCATGTAAATATTCCGAACCAAGAGAAAAAGCATACCTAGATGTACTCTTCATATCATCAATGCATCCTCCCAAGTCGCTATCACAATAGCCAACTAATTTGAAATCCAAATTTCTAGAATACATGATTCCAAAATTCATTGTTCCTTGATTATACCTTAACAACCTCTTTGCCGCGCCAAGATGTAGATGACTAGGTGAACTCATGAACCTAGAAAGCATACTTGAAGAAAACATGATGTCGGGTCTTGTATGTGTAAGGTACAACAAGTTTCCAATAAGACATCTACAGTAAGTCTCATCAAACTTTCTTCCTCCATCATCTTTCTTGAGTTTCTCATTCACTACAAGTGGTGTTAATGTGGGGATACAACCAAGCATACCAAATTTCTTCAACACCTTTTCGGCATACTTGCTTTGAGAAATGAACACTCCATCTTCACTTTGATAAACTTGTATACCAAGGAAGTACTTGAGCAAACCCATGTCACTCATCTTATAATTCATCATCATTTCTCTCTTGAATTTTTCAATCATATGAACATCATTACCCGTAAAAATAAGATCATCAACATATAAAGCAACGATGAAAATAAATGTACCTTTTGTTTTCACATATAATGTAGGCTCACTGTTGCTTTTGTTGAAGTTTTTCCTATGGAAGTATCCATCTATCTCACTATACCAAGCTCTTGCTGCTTGCTTGAGGCCATACAAAGCTTTCTTCAAATTGTATACTTTGTCCTCTTCTCCTTCCACTACAAAACCTTGTGGTTGTTCTACATAGACCTCTTCGTGGATTTCCCCATTCAAAAATTTCGATTTGACATCAAGTTGATAAAGTAGCCAACCTTTTTGGGAAGCCATAGCAATCACTGCTCTAATGGTGTCAATACGAGCAACCGGTGCAAAAGTCTCATTCTAGTCGATGCTGGGTTGTTTAGAGTATCCCTTTGACACCAACCTTTCTTTGTGCCTTTGAACCGATCCATCCGCATTGTACTTCACCTTGTAGATCCACTTCACACCAATAACTTCTTTGTCACTTGTCCTTGATACTTTCTCCCATGTATCATTATCATTTATGACAACAAATTCTTCTTCCATAGCCTTTATCCAAACCGGTTCTTTAGATGCTTCTTCAAAAAATTCCGGTTCAACCATACAATAGTTACATCTTTCATACACTTCACTCAACCTATGCATCTTCTTTGGTGCCGATGGTGGTGATGTTGATGCACTAGTACTTGGAGATGATCCTTGTCTTATATTTGGAGGTGTTTGAGGTAGTTCTTCCTCATTTTCTTCACCTTCTTCAACTTCATTTGTTTATGAATTTTTTTGCTCTTCATCAAGAATAATGGTTCTCATCTCAATTTTATCTTCTTCTCAATTCCATGAAGTTCCTTCATCAAATAAGACATCGGGGACTTGTAATCATTGTGTTGTTCTTCAAGCTAAACAACCTATAACCTTTTAATTGTAGGTTATAGCCAAGACATATACATTTCTCACTTGATTCATCAAGCTTTTTCTCTTCACTTTAGGAATTTGAGAATAACACACACTACCAAAAACTTTGAGATGTCTTACCGATGGTCTTCTCCCACTCCATGCTTCAAAAGGAGTTTTATCCCATACGGCTTTTGTTGGACACTGATAGGTGTAGAATACACCGTATTTACTATCTAGTAGTTTATGCTTTCTTTGCTATTTTTCTTGTAAATTATGTATTTTACGCTTGTTTTGAGTTTTATAGCTACTTTGGAGTCGCACGGAGGAAAATAGCAAAGAAATCACCCTATTTGAGCCAAAAGGGCAAAATTGTCATTTCACAGCGAACACTATCTCGGAGCCCGGTCATTGTTAAGGGGCACCTCTGTTTTGGAGAATTATTAAAGACAGCCCATTTGAGGTTAAGGGGCAACCACTTTTGGGAGGAATACTAAACGTGGTCTAGTTCCAGTTAAGGGGGTCGCCATCGGGTTAGCCCTTATCACGGTGACGGACACTTTGTATAACCAACCCAACAATTAACCTAAATCGAGAAGAAGAGCTATCTTTCTCAATCATTCTCTTCTTCCACTGAATAATCGATGATCATGGGTCTTCGTTGAGTCCGAGTGATTGAAGGATTAAAATCAAGAACAGATGGAGAGGAGCTCGAGAGAGTAGAATCGAGAGATTCTTGTTGGGTCTTGAATCGAAATGATGGCCGGTCGAAATGGGTAGAGTTTGATGTGGTTGTAATCAATCGGATAATGGATCTCGGAGGTGATTGAATAGTTACTGGAATCGATTGGGATTGAGAATCGATAATGGTAGCCGTGTGAAGATCGGAATGGAAGAAGATCTGGTGCAGTGAGTGAGAACCGAAAAGGGTTTGTTGGAGATCGGAAAATAGACGGGGAGAAGAAGATGAAGGTGGTTCGGTTGAAATCGGAGAGAGGGGTAGTAGTCGAGGTGTTGTGGAGATTAGAGATGGGTCCGTGGTTGAGCTTGTTCGAATCGGAGAGAAGCAGAGGGTCCGTGAATCAGCCGTAGCTATGTATGGGAGTGTTGCTATGGGTCCGTGGTTTTTCCGAAGAACGAGACCTCATTGCTACCGTTGGAAATTGATGAAGCTCGGAAAGGAATTGATGAAGCTCGGAAAAGGAATTGATAAAGGTTCGATAAACGAAAGTTTGGTGGTGCCATCACAGGGGATTGAATCGATAACGAAGAGGATGATCTGAAATTTGGCTTTGAGTTGATCCAAGAAGCAACAGAGGAATGGAGAAATCAAATGGGTTGCGACTAATGAATGAATGGAATGAATAGATGTATGTTAGGATTGTGATTGATACCCAGGATGGAGTGAAGAGAGGGCTCGACTTGGTCGGAAACACAAAGCAGTGAGACTCCTACTGCTAGTTTCGTGACCTGCGAAAGTTAACTCGGCGATGACCGATTCTAAATAGGTTTTCACTGGGTCGGGCCCAAAGTTGACCACCTAGGGAGCCGACTTATAGTGACTTGCCTAGCCGACTCTTTCCTTCCCTTGATTTCCTTTGACCGTTGACTGACGACTGACCGTTAAGTTTGACTTTTGACCGTTAGTCCTAACGGTGGACTGACGGAATATTCCGTCGAATATTCTCCCGACGGACAGAATTTCCAGATGGCCGGCGGCGACAATTCCGGCCGGATTCCGGCCACAATCCCAGTTTTCCGGCGAGCCAAAAATTCCAGAATTTTCTATGGACTTTTCTCATGGGTGTGAAGACTTAGGCTAGGAATTGGATGGAGAATTGGACTCAAATTTGGAAAGAAAAGGTGGAAGAGTTGAGAAAAGCTTGGATTTGGAAATTGAATTGCAAAAGGAAAAGGATTCTAATCCTTAGAAGATTTGGAGAATTTTGAAGCCTATAAATAGAGAAGTTTTCTACAACCTCTCTACACATCTCTACACACACAATTCTTTTCTTTTCTTATTCTTTGTGTGAACTCTTTAACATGAGTAGTTAATTTTATTGATTGAGGATGAATTCCTAGTTCTTAACATATGATTTAAGTTTTTGTTTTCAAATTCTATCTTGAAGTTTTTCACATAATTATCGTTTGTTTTTACTAATAGGAATGATCTTAAAGACATTCATGATTGATTGATAGATTGTTTGGAGTGCACGCTAAATTGATTTGTTAATTTGATCTAAAGCTAGTGAAAGTTAGGAGATAAGTAATCGTTTCTTGACTCTTTACATGTAGCAAACACGAGACCTTGCGGAGGGATTCCGTGGAGCAATTGTGTGTAGAAACAACGTTAGCAAGTGGACCTTAAGCTAAGAGTCTAACTACTAATATCAACCTAAGAAATTCACAAAACTTAATGCATGAGCCAAGTTACATCTAGGTTGAGCTAATTCTAGGTGGTTTGGTAAATAGAATCCGGTAGTCGAGAACTTCCGTGTCCGGTGATACAAGGGATTTAGGGGTTTAGCACTGAGCTAGTTTGCTTTACCTACGGTTGGTGATAATTTGTGACTAATAACAAGTAGAAAAGAACATAACTTGATTCATTGTTTCGTAACGAAGAAGGATTCTTGGTCTTGTCTCTCTTATTGTTTTCAACTTTACCTTTTAATTGTTTTGTTTATTTTCTTTTGCTTTTTACACCCCCCTTTCGTGACAATTTTTACAACTAGAATCTCGTGCTCCTCGTGGGATCGACCTTGATTACCCTATATTACTAGTTAATTAGGTAGTAAAGTATTAATTAATTTGTTGTGGTTACGACACGCATCAAATTTTGGCGCTTGCTGCCGGGAGCAATGGATGATTTTAGTTGTTTTTATACTTGCTTTATACTTGCTTTGTTGGATTCTATTCCGTATCTAACTTGGTTTTTGAATCTTATTTCAGGTGCCGGTTTTCCATGTATGGTGGACGAGAGCAAGCATATTACAACAATCAATACGGTTTTCAACCTCAACATTATGACAACTTCCAACCATCCTTAGGATACAATCAAAACCAATCTTTTGGCTATGATCAAATTCCTCAGAACCTTATGGATATTCTCATACATATCAACAACCTTATGACGGGTATGTAAGTGGACAATCACAAGGATGGGAGGATAGTTTTGTTTATGATCGAAATTCTCTAGTTTTGCGAGATAAGATGTTGGCCATGATTGGGGATCTTCAACAAAAGATGCAAGAATCACATCGAGAAATTCAAAGGAATTCGGAGAAAATATATGAACAAATTAACAAACCTTTGGAGACTTTTGATGACGCTAGTGTAGATTACTCGAGCCTTGATCTTGATAATGATCAATCACCTATTCAAAAGGAAGAGCTTGAGGAAGATGCATTTATTGCTTGGCAAGAATTTCTTAGGGAAAGATGGGAGTCCGCGGAAGTGTATGAGTGTTCCGACAATGAGGAAGTTATTCCAACTCCTGATCATAATAACGATCCTTCACCTATTCAAAAGGAGGAGATTGGGTGTGACTTACCTATTGTTGTAAACGAAGTAACACCCGCACAAGAAGATTTTACAATCTATACCAATGAGAATCATTTTAGTGAATGGCCCGATTCCGATGATGAGAATGTTGAAGAGATGATACTAGAGGATGAAACCACATTCATTGATTTTGTGGAAGACCCAATTGAACTTGCTAATGATTATGATGATGCCGAGACTTTGGTTAAGGTAGAAAACGACGAAGAATGGTTGCAAGGTTTAATAGAGGACCACGATATACATGAGGTAAGTAGTTCACTTGAATTTTTAAGGATGAAGAAGATTCTATAATACAAGAAATTGTGAAAGGTTTGTCTAACCCTTTGCATATTGATTCTTCTCCTTCACCTCTTATTGGTTTGAATGTATGTGCTTCGAAAGTATTTTTGGATGATTTTGTTTCTAAATACCCACCATTGGAAACACTTGATGCTAACACTATGCAGGTTTGCCAAGAGGAATACATGGAAGTTCCCAAATTCTATGTTCTTTATACACTTCCGAGTGTGGAAGAGAATAAGTGTGGGCGAAATTTTTATCGAGCGATAATTTCACTATTATTTTCTTGTGCTAACATTTGTATGGAGTTATTGTGTGCAAAACAGTATTATGGGTGGATCCTCAAATTTTCGGATTGTTAGTATATGGGGAATGAATCTTGCAAGAGCTAAGTCGGGCCGTCGACTTTAAAACAAGCGCTTAATGGGAGGCAACCCATCGGTTTTGTATTTCTTATCCTTTTGCTTTTTGTTATTTCTTTTTCTTGTTTCTTATCATGTTAAAATTTCCCACCTTGACTTTACTAGGAGGATTCAATTACATTGAGGACAATGTAAGGTTTAAGTGTGGGGGAGTGGTTAAGCATGTTTTTAAAACAAAAAAAAAATTTAAAATTTTTTAAAAAAAAAAAAAAAAGTTTTACATAAAAACTCCAACTTTTAAAGATTTTAGAGTCACTAGCATACTTCTAGGTATGTTTACATAGAGATTTTGACCGACATAATTGAACTAGGAAATGTTAGTGAACTACATTCGGATTTCTTGCTTGTTTGAGTGTTAAATAATGGATTTAATCATGCCGGTGATGCGAATTTGGTGCAGGGAGAAAGGCGTTATTAGAGTTCTTTGATCAATCATTAGTGGAGACTACCCGTATTCATATCATGAGAGGCACCGACCAGAAATCTTCCATCTACTAAAGAGCTTCTTTTGAGTGTGTGTGTCACCGTACGTTAATTCCGGGTAGAATGGTGAGCTACCCAACCTCCCACCAATAGAAGCACTACTCTTTGATCTCTTGAGTGCTAATTTTGTCAATCATGAGGGTGACGTCCATGGATGAAAGCTTCCTTCTTGTAGTTCGATTTGCAGTTAGCACCATTCTCTCTCTCGACAACAACGGATCCATAGAAACACTCTCATCATCAACAAGGAGCGACATCAAAAAAAAATTTACAAGGAAAGTTGGAAAAGTTTAAGGTTTACAAGCAACAAAACGAGAAAAAGAGCAAATTTCAAATACAAGTAAAGCAACATACAAAGAGCAGATTTTTACATATATGTTGAGGACTTACAATACAATGAGCATAATTATACATACAAGTATGAAGACTTATTCATAAAAGCGAAGAAAATTAAAAGGTGAGAATTTTTGAAGTTTATGATTTCAAGACGATACAAGTTGTGAAGAATCAAGCGGTAAAATACTTCTCCCACGGCCATGGTTTATTTTGTATTTAATTTCTCTTGTTTTCAAAAAAAAAAAAAAAAAAAAAAATTGAAAAAAAAAAAGAAAAGAAAAGAAAAAAAAAAAAGAGAAAAACAAGAGAAATATTTGTTCTTATTTTTATTTAATGAGCCGTGGGGAAGGAAAATTTATAAGGAAGTTTCAAGCGACAAGGATTTTAAGGTAAAAGAGTTACAAATTGTTAAGGATTTATGAAATTCAAGGGTTTATCATCAATAGTTGAAACCGAAGACGAAGAAGATAAAGACGAGGAGCGGAAGACGTTTCTATTGGATGACGTGAGAGTGGTGTTATCATAATTGGCGATCGGATGTGAAGGTGAGTAAGTAATCTCATCCTCGATAAAAATGGTTGATTTCCTTTCTTAGAGATCGTCAGAAAAATGGTTTTTCAAAATATTAAAAGATGTGGGTTTTTAAAAATATTTCGGAAGTTGTCCTTCCCACCATTCAACGTGTTGCAGGATTCTCTCTTCATTCCTACCGCACACATGTGAGAACCATAAAAAAGTTGTCTTTTTAGTGCAATTATCATAAAATCTTTTGGTGAGGCGAGTCGAGGCGAAATGCTTATTGATCGTTTTTCAAACACGCATTCTCTCATTATGGTGTGGTTATTTCTCACTCAACATTTAAGAATGAGAATATGTTCTTTAGTATTTCTAACTTCTCATTACTAGCATGCGAAACTCTATGTCCTCATAACTCTTTGGATGCTTGGGACGCTGGAACGCTTTGAAGTTGTGAGTTTTTAGTTTGATTTGCTCGAGGACTAGCAAAGTCTAAGTGTGGGGGAATTTGATAGGTGTAGAATACACCGTATTTACTATCTAGTAGTTTATGCTTTCTTTGCTATTTTCTTGTAAATTATGTATTTTATGCTTGTTTTGAGTTTTATAGCTACTTTGGAGTCGCACGGAGGAAAAGCGAGAAGAAATCACCATATTTGAGCCAAAAGGGCAAAATTGTCATTTCACGTGCGAACACTATCTCGGAGCCCAGGTCATTGTTAAGGGGCACCTCTGTTTTGGAGAATTATTAAAGACAGCCCATTGAGGTTAAGGGGCAACCACTTTTGGGAGGAATACTAAACGCATCTAGTTCAGTTAAGGGGCCGCCATCGGGTTAGCCCTTATCACGGTGACCGGACATTGTATAACCAACCCAACACTTAACCTAAATCGAGAAGAAGAGCTATCTTTCTCAATCATTTCTTCTTCCACCTGAATAATCGAGCAGATCATGGCTCTCATTGAGTCCGAGTGATTCAAGGATTAAAATCAAGAACAGATGGAGAGAGCTCGGAGAGAGTAGAATCGAGAGATTGCTGTTGGGTCTTGAATCGAAATGATGGCCAGTCGAAATGGGTAGAGTTTGATGTGGCTGTAATCAATCGGATAATGGATCTGGAGGTGATTGAATAGTTCGCTGGAATCGATTGGGATTGAGAATCGATAATGGTGGCCGCTGTGTGAAGATCGGAATGGAAGAAGATCTGGTCTGTGAGCTGAGAACTGAAAAGGGTTTGTTGGAGATCGGAAAATAGACAGGGAGAAGAAGATGAAGGTGGTTCGGTTGAAATCGGAGAGAGGGGTAGTAGTCTGAGGTGTTGTGGAGATTAGAGATGGGTCTGTGGTTGAGCTTGTTCGAATCAGAGAGAAGCAGAGGGGTCTGTGAATCAACAGAGCTATGTATGGGAGTGCTGATATGGGTCTGTGGTTTTTTTTTGAAGAACGAGACCTCATTGCTACTGTTGGAAATTGATGAAGCTCAGAAGGAATTGATGAAGCTCAGAAGGAATTGATAAGGTTCTGATAAACGAAGCTGGTGGTGCTGTCACATGGGATTGAATCGATAACGAAGAGGATGATGCTGCAAATTTGTGCTGAGTTCAGTCTAAGAAGCAACAGAGGAATGGAGAAATCAAATGGGTTGCGACTAATGAATGAATGGAATGAATAGATGTATGTTAGGGATTGTGATTGATCTGAGGATGGAGCCGAAGATTCGAATTTGGCCGGAAACATCGAACAAATAGAGACTCGGGGTTTCCGCACCAGACGAGTTAACTCGCGATGACCGATTCAAATAGATTCACCCACTTCGGTCACCAGACGAGTCACCACCTAGGGAGCTGACTTATAGCTGACTCGTCTAGCTGACTCTTCCTTCCCTTGATTTCCCTTGACCGTTGACTGACGACTGACCGTTAAGTTTGACTTTTGACCGTTAGTCCTAACGGTGGGGACGAATATTCCGTCGAATATTCTCCCGACGGTTGGAAATTTCAGATGGCGGCGATAATTTCGGCCGGATTCCGCCACAATCTGATTTTCGTCGAGCCAAAAATTCGAGAATTTTCTATGGACTTTTCTCATGGGTGTGAAGACTTGGGCTTGGAATTGGATGGAGAATTGGACTCAAATTTGGAAAGAAAAGGTGGAAGAGTTGAGAAAAGCTTGGATTTGGAAATTGAATTGCAAAAGGAAAAGGGTTCTAATCCTTAGAAGATTTGGAGAATTTTGAAGCCTATAAATAGAGAAGTTTTACACCTCTCTCTACATCTTTTTACACACATCTCTACACACACAACAATTCTTTTCTTTTCTTATTCTTTGTGTGAACTCTTTAACATGAGTAGTTAATTTTATTGATTGAGGATGAATTCCTAGTTCTTAACATATGATTTAAGTTTTTGTTTTCAAATTCTATCTTGAAGTTTTTCACATAATTATCGTTTGTTTTTACTAATAGGAATGATCTTAAAGACATTCATGATTGATTGATAGATTGTTTGGAGTGCACGCTAAATTGATTTGTTAATTTGATCTAAAGCTAGTGAAAGTTAGGAGATAAGTAATCGTTTCTTGACTCTTTACATAAGTAGCACACACGAGACCTTGCGGAGGGATTCCGTGGAGCAATTGTGTGTAGAAACAACGTTAGCAAGTGGACCTTGAGCTAAGAGTCTAACTACTAATATCAACCTAAGAAATTCACAAAACTTAATGCATGAGCCAAGTTACATCTAGGTTGAGCTAATTCTAGGTGGTTTGGTAAATAGAATCCGGTAGTCGAGAACTTCCGTGTCCGGTGATACAAGGATTTAGGGTTTAGCACCGAGCTAGCCGCTTTACCTACGGTTGGTGATAATTTGTGACTAATAACAAGTAGAAAAGAACATAACTTGATTCATTGTTTCGGAACGAAGAAGGATTCCTTGGTCTTGTCTCTCTTATTGTTTTCAACTTTACCTTTTAATTGTTTTGTTTATTTTCTTTTGCTTTTTACACCCCCCTTTCGTGACAATTTTTACAACTAGAATCTCGTGCTCCTCGTGGGATCGACCTTGATTACCCTATATTACTAGTTAATTAGGTAGTAAAGTATTAATTAATTTGTTGTGGTTACGACACGCATCAGACACCAATTCATCAAGTAGACGGTAGTGTTGACGGCTTCGGCCCAAAACACTTTAGGCATACCCTTCTCATGAAGCATGGACTTTGCCATCTCCATAACGGTTTGATTCTTTCTCTCGGAAACACCATTTTGTTGAGGAGTATAACCCACGGTTAGTTGCCTTTCCAAGCCTTCATCTTCACAAATTTACCAAACTCTTTGTTATTGTACACTTCTCAAAAATTTAATGTGATAACCACTTTGCTTTTCAACAAGGCTCTTGAACTTCTTGAAGATGTTAAAAACTTCTGAATTTTGTCTCATGAAGTACACACAAGTCATACGACTAAAATCATCAATGAATAAGATAAACTATCTATTACCTCCATGAGTTGGTGTCTTCATTGGTCCACACACATCGGTATGTACCAAACCAAGAAGATATTTTGCTCTCCATGCTACACCTTTTGGGAATGGTTGGTGATAGACACATTTATGTGTCTATTTTGTTCTCAATTATATATATTGTTAGTACCCATTCTGTAATTATTTTGGTATTTTATGTCTTTGTAGGTATTTTTGGGAAATAAACGTTTTTGGAGAAATCGGCTCGAAAAGTTGATAAAGGCACCCCGGAGGACACTTACTATTCGGACTCTCAGTTTGGATAAGGGGCACCCAATTGATAAGGGGCTCCCCATGACTATTTGCACCCCAGAAATTATTGTTTCCACCCCCATTTGCTAAAGGGACTCCATTGTCGGATAGGGGGAATCCATCTTCTTCATTTGAACTTTGAGTTTTGGCGGAAAAAGTTCACGGTTCACGGGCATAATTTAGGTTCGAATTTGGCAAGAGTTTTCACGAGATTCAATCTCGATTTGTGTTAGGCTGGACTCAAGTTAACCAAACAGGGTTGGTACATGTGTTTGGATCAACTATATTTGGCTTGATAATCGGTTCACGGCAAACAGGGAAGAATATATTCACGGGAATTTCCGGCGAGACTAAGAGGAGTTGTTATCGGATTAAAGTGTTGGATTGGACTGGAATGAACCTGTCTCGATTGAACAGGCTTTGTAATGGGCTTTAGTTCGATGGAGAAAGGTTTTTCGCGTAAACATGGGACGGGGATAAGTTCTATTTCTGGGAAGAAATATTCTTCTCCTGTGAGTTTGCTTACGAGAATTTTTGAAGGAGAGTTTCACGGGATTTGGTCAGGAAGTTGTTTGATATGGATAAACAAGGAGAGTGACGTGTTGGGACCTAAAAACAGAAATCAAATGTTCGTATATTTGGAAATTATCGGTAAACAGAGAGTTGATTAATATGGAAAGAACGTAGACTTAGAAGATATTCTACCTGCAGATTCGAGTCTATGTTTGGGAAGTTCTGGACAGCTGCACAATGCGTAAAGCAGGGATAAAAAAAAATGGAATTTTACATGACTTACACGAAGAAAAAAAAACCGAGACTTTTGGGTGAAGAAAAAAAAAGAGATTAACTCGGGATTTTTGGGTTTGTTGAGTATATATAAGTTGGTTCGAGACCCAGGAGTGGGGGGTCGAAAATTGGGAGGTTGCAGTGAAGAACATAAGGAGTTGCAGGGTCGTGTTCTTCACCAGCCAAGAATAAGGAGAAAACCGGGGAAAACGCCGATCACTGATACTTGATCGCAGTAAAGTGTTACCTAATCTTTCAAATTCATTATCTTTGTAACAACTTTAGTACGAATTTAACACCGTTGTTAGGGCTTCTCTCAGAATAATGGTGAGTTCTCAGAATTACATGACCCCAATTACAAACCGCTTTATACTTTTCCTTCAATAAAAACACCTCTTGAGCCATGTTTCTATCTTTTGAACGTGTTTTCTACATGAGGAGATAAACCCCATTGCTGAGGCGACGGAGGAAGCCATTTTTCCAATTATTATGTGGTAATCTCTATTTTCAATGATTTTTGCAATTTCCTTTATGATTATTTGCACTGAACTGAAATCGAATATATGATTCTGATTAAGTGGTTGTGTTCTCAATTGATGGGTCATGCTTAGGTTAAGTCTTTTGATGGTCCATGCTTTCGATTTACAACTATTGTTTTGAGAATCTACCTGTCTAGGCAAAAATATTAGAATCACTTTAAACGTAAAGAGTTGCACGAATATTGATTAGATTAAATCACATAAAAATTGGAGATTGGTGGAATCCCGAGTCTCAGTGCTTTTAAAATATTTATACAACCTTCTTTGAGTTTTCTAGTTTTATTTGAATCTAAAAATCATCCTTTACAAGTCTGAGAAACGAACTTTTGTTACCACTGTCTACAACATATCAATTTTTGGCGCCGCCAACGCGGAATTGTATTTAGATTTGTTTTAGTTTTTTTTTTTTTTTTTTTTGTTATTTTTTACGCGTTTAGGTATTTTTTGATTCTTTTCAGATTTGGAGCGAAGCTACAAGGAAAGAAAAGGTGCTATAAAAGGAAAGCATCGCCAAAGAAGGAAAGAAAAGAGGAATCCGAAAGGAATGAAGAAGAAGATTTATTATATAGTTATTTTATTTCTTTTTATTTTTGGAAACTTTATAGGGATTTATTTTTTGTAATTTTTCTTTTCTTTTTTGGACATTATTATTTTTAAAACCCTAAGAAAGGGTTAATTTTATAAAACTTCTGCAGGAAAGGACGACAGTTACGATACTGTCTCGGCCCCTCAGGTTCGTACACTGACATAGGAGTCGGTGGCCTGAGTCGACTTCAACGGTTCATCTCCCGTCTGGTACGGGAGATAAGACTCTATCCACCCACGAATCCCCTCAGTGGGTTTTATTTTGTGTAAATACACACAAAAACGTGCACACACCAATCGCATTCGTCAGACTACCGAATTTAGAAAAACTCGTGGATTAGTATGCTAAACCCGTGCCTTGGGCCTTATAGGAGTTACCAGCTGAAAGTCCACAAACCTCAGCCTCGTACCTTTGGGTATATTTTATTGTAGGTAACCTAAGCTTACCCATTTATTCAACCTTGCATTTGCACGTGCACAATATAATGTCGAAATGGTATTACAATAGCCAATACAATGAATATCCGACTGATTTCCAAAATGGACATTATTCTTTTTAGGGCTTTTTAATAAAGTAGCCAGCTTTTTGATACATATTTATAAAAGTGGCCGTTTTTTCAAATGGTTATATAAAATGGCCGACATTGACTTTTTCCGTCCCGTTTTTTCCAAAAAACGGGCAACAAAGTAGATTACATGCCTCAAGTGTGTCATTATCCTTCATGGTAAAAGTCATTTACACCCCTCTCATAGATTGACTAGGTCGAGTTAGTTTAATGAGTCGTTTTTGAGCCAACCCAGCGAATCAAACCAAGTGAAGAACATCACATAGACATTTTTACATACATGTTCGGTGCGTGAAACTGGTAACCATGGGTTAGATATTTGATTGATTTTTAACATTTTCCATATCTCGTTTCCTGTATTGAATTCATATCTAACACAAACTCATTCTCCTAAACAATCACAAACACTAAATGTTCATCAATCATAAACCAAATTCATTATGAATAACCAACAACAGAACATCAGTTTGAATCAGGTGAGAATGGGTTGGTTTTACTTGGTAAAAAAGATGGAAGAATTGATGTTGCTCCTATCTTGTGGGATGGAGAAACATCTCATGAAATGTAGGGGTCTAATTGGATTTGGTAGTGTTCATATCACCAGCAGACAACCTATCTCAGTCCCTACCTAACTCATTCAAGCACTAACTCATTCTTCCCATACATTCATACCAATTGATCGAGCACTCCAATTTTTCTTCCCAATTTTCACATCAACATTTCAGATTGTATGTGTATCCAATTTTCTTCTCCATCTTAACTTCAAATCAATTTCAGAAACCAAAACCCCAAATTTATCAAGAACCCTAATCAAGGGAAACCCCCAAATTAACATTCATAAACTTAATTGATGAATTTGAGATCAAACAAACAATCCAAAGATGAAATAATACAAACCCATCATTCCAAATTGATGGAATTTCAAACGAATAGACACGGATTTGATTTATTGATCCTCCAAGAGAAACCCATCTTGTTATCTTCGGTCTCGTCACCGCTGCTTCTATCCATAGTAGTAGAATCAGTGGGTTTTTCTTCATAGTTTGAAAGGAACGATTAGCTGATTACATAACAAGTATTTCACAGCTGAGAAAGAAAATCAAAGACAGAACATGGGAAGAGTTATTAGGAGGCGGAGAAAGAAGGAAGAGTAGAATGATAAGTTAGCAAGGATGTAGTGGTAATTTCTTGACTAAATCAACGTGGCTGACCACTTTGGCGGGTCCACATGTTATATCTAACAGAAAGGCCAGTTTATGAAAGGATAAAAATTCCTGGCCGGTTTATTAAATAGGTGTGCGGAAGCTGGTTACTTTCTTAATTTGCCCTTCTTTTATGACCACAGTGGGTGAATAGTGGTTGGGAACGCCAACT
>JAJJWW010012087.1:0-90507 GCA_023531295.1 Papaver armeniacum
TCTAGCTTCCATCCTCAAATTTTCAGCGCCAAGCATATTGGGCTATCGGCGATCTCCTGGCTGTTGATCCACTTTCGAAGTCGCAGTAACTACATGATTTAGAGCAATACCACAGCAGAAGAGGTCAGGCTGGTGACGTGCGTGCTCGGGAGATCACGCCAAAAACATGGACTCTAATGAAGGATACGATTAACTGCCTGCTCAAGCTTCCCTCAAATCAATCATCCCTTGTCAGAGCTAAGTGAGTTCGTTTTCCCCGGAGATCAAGAGCAGGGGACTCACATCCAAGACCAGGCATTCTCGAATCAGCGGTTCCGTCAGCCGGCTGAGCATTGGCGGACGGCGGGCGACCATGTTGGTAGAAAACTTATAGTGGTACCTTTACGCATCTCTCAGGGACCGGTGAACGCAAAAACATTCTACTGCTTATCAACCCCGGGTGCTTTCGGCCGCGTCAAACCAGTTCCTACATTACGGGGACTCAAGGATCCCACAGGAAGATCAGCCAACAATATTGTTTTTTCATAGATAGCGACATGATGGTAGACGGTCACAGCGGGCCTTGCGCTATTCTGACTCGTCAAGAACATATAGGTTCGAAGAGCACTCATTGTGCGAATTCGTCTTCGATGTCGTCGCTCGGGAACCAGAAAGGCGCGAGGAGTGCGACTGTAGAGATCGTCAATGACCCAGCTGCGATGGCCAGTTTTGAGAGAGCAGCCAAACTAGCACATACATTACATCAACTTGGAGGTGTGATGGGGCCAATCCAATCAGCGTGAAGTTGAAGTGAGTGAAAAGGGCAGGACTACCACATGATACTGGGAAGGCGGTGGATACCGATCTCAAATCGTCATGACATACCACGATGCTGAAAGCAGTGTTGAACGGAGAAGTTGTTCGCATTCATCCTTTGTCCCCCCTTTTGATCTCTGCGGCAAAGCACATGGGCGAAGGAGGTTCAAAAGCGTGGCGGCCAATTCTGATTTTCTAACTACCAAAATGGACGTCGCTCGAGATAAGACAAGCTGGAGAATCTACCGCGAGAGGCGTCCTTCCACCATCTCCTGGGAAGAAAGACTGTAAACCTCTCGCCAGAGGCCGCCAACCCGTACACTTTGGCCCGAGTGCACCTCTGTAAGGCGAAGCAAAGGGGAAAGCTCACACGTTATCACGGCCCATTACTTGATTAGCGAGGAGACCATGGCCAGTCTCTCACTTAGAAAGATGTCTTCACAATAACTTGAGGAGGAAGTTCTGACGCCCCTCGGAAGCTACAAGATGCAGATAAACTTAACCGGCGAACTTCAAAGCGTATCAGCGCAAAGATAAAGACTTCCGTGACCCATTACAGTGATTCGACTCCGGGCGCTTTCGAAGCTAGTATTTTCCCGAAAGAATACGGGGACGTCTTAGCATGGACTTACGAAGAAATGCTGGCTTGGATGGAAAAGCTGATCACCATCGCATGTGATACGGATCCAAACAGTCAAGCGGCCTCCAAGACAATTGAGACAATAGAAGAAGACAAATCAGGCGGAGGTGAAGTGCAGCAGCGCGGTTGCTCAAACTGTCGCCCATCCTGCCAGATTGGCCAATATCGTTCCGTTAAAAGAATGGTGGAGTCGAGATCTTTGTGCGCCGATTTGAGAGATCTGACAGTCTTTGCCCACAAAATGATTTCCACTACCTAACATACGACATGTTGGTAATGTGCAGTGGACATGGTATGTTACTGTTTCATGCCAAGATGGATATATGGTTACAACTTGAATAAAGATGTATAGTGCAGCGAGTAAGGCCCACTTTCCGAGCCCCCTCTTGGAAACTTCCTATTACAACGTAATGCCTTTTGATCGAAGATATTTGGCGCTACTTACCAACGCGCCATGGCTACCATCTTCCACGTGCATGATGCACAAGCAAGTGAAGATTACATTAGATGATGTAGTGGTTAAATGTCGAAGACTTCGGCGGATCATCCGGGAAACCTTTGCGACAAATGTTGAAAGATGCCCCGCGAATACAAGTTGAAGATGAATCCTTTGAAATGCGCCTTTAGGTGTCTCTTAGAGGAAATTCTTAGAGGATTCCAAGTAGCAGCGCGGGAATAAGTTGATCCGGTCAAACGCATGGTTTATCCTGGTGCCTCCACCGCGACAGTAGAGGCTCCAGTTTCATGGGCGAGTAAACTACATTAGGTAAGCCATCAAGAGTGGCAAATCACCCTACGTTACTCTCTGCTAAAAAAAAGAACCATTCACATGGACTCATCTGTTAAAGCGTGCGGAAGATCCAGTAATCTTTATCCTCCCAGTAATCGTGAAGCCTCTGTCTGAGGATACCACTGCTCTCTCTACGGCTATGGCAATCGCCGCCGAAGCTCTTTCGCGCAAAGAAGGCGGACAAAGGAATGGAATACCCCATATACTAGTATTCTGATCGGGTGAGGTATTTGAACTCGAATACAAGGCGGAAAAGGCGTATTTAAGCGGCTGATTAATTCCAGCTGGGAAGTTCGGGCTTTACTCCTCTCTGATAAGGCAGTGCTGATGTCCAAATCAAACCTGTAAAGTTTTTCTCTAGAAACCTTCCCCCTTTGATGGGAGGCCGGCTAAGTAAGCTCCTGCGGTACATGAGATTCGACATAACGTACGTCTCCCCGAGGGCCGCTAAAGCCGGTGGCTGCGGACACATTAGCGGCATTCCCGGGAAAACAGCGAGAATTACGAGAAGATCTCGGGAGACCTTCAGATATCCTTTTAGTCAAAGAAGAAACATACATTTCTTCTTGTTCTTCGATGGCTCTTCCCACCCAGCACTAATCTGGGGCTTGAATTGTTATCTTAGTATCTCTGTTGGAAGTCTTCTCACTTGCCTCTTTGTTAGACTTTAGGTGCACCAATAACTCGGCTGAATACGACCTTCCTCATTGGACTATCACTACAACTAAAACAATAGGGGCCACACGTTTGGGAGATAAGAGGAGATTCCAAATTACTCATCAACCCGAGCAGCAAGGATCTATGCATTGAAAGAACTACTTATTGGCATAAATACAGTGAAGCACAAAAACTATAAATTATTTCGTAGAAACTAACCATCCACACATGTGAAAGCGTCGTGGCAACAAGCATGTAAAAGCCCGCTTGCTACACCTAACCTCAAAGCTGATTGAAGAGAGCGAGAAACCTGACGATAAGCAATGAACCATAGCTTCAACATGGCTTTCCACAGCACAGAAAGCGCGGGTGTTGAGAACTCCCTATCATTCAGGCTAAGCAACTCACTTTTCCAAGGAAGGAGTGCGACCTCAAGACTTTACGGAATTTCTTTATCGCCAAGGTGTGCATCATGAAATCCAGGCGGCTCTCTGTCAAGGTGTCTCGGGAAAGAGGAAGCACAACAGCGACTTGAACATGTTCATAAAAATCTGTGGAATAACGTATTAGTAACCCTCTACCAAGTAGTTCTGGTAGGATACTATTAGTAGATGGTAATCTCGATTACTCCGAAACGTGTCCAAGTGCAGGCGTATGTCGAATGAAGTTCTCAACATCAGTCACCTTCGGGGTGGGGAGTAATCCCATTGTTTTCCTTAGCGATAGCATTCTTCCTCTTATGAGGATCGTCAAGTGAGCGGAAGTCGAATTAAATGACTGTGATGGGGTTTATCTCATACAAGGATTTGAGAAGTCTACTAAGGTGTTTAAATGATGCAATCGATTATGTTAAGAAAGTACCGCAATGAGCTGAGAAACGAAACTATTCCTACTTGAATACCACGAGAGAAATCTGCGACGACCATGGAAGGCAGCCTTGTTGCTGCCAGTTCAAAAATGCGAGAATGCAGTTCGGAAACCTCGTCACGTGCCTCCAACTTGCCTTATCTGCAGCGATAAGTAGCCCGTGGCCGCTTTACCCATAGATAGGACTCAAACCTTGATTAGGAAGATCTGACCCGCGAGTCCTCAGCGGCATGAGTACATAATAGCTGCGGCCAAGTACTTTTCCAAGTGGGTTTGACCCATCAGCGAAGGGACCCACTTTGGGCCGCGATCATGGCATTCATCAGAACACATCATCTGCCGTTTTGGCGTACCTAAACTACATCATCACTGACAATATGCGTCTTTACCTTTAACAACGAAGTCGGGAAGCGCCAGGAAGATGCAGATTAAACAAGTCTTCTCGTCTATTATCCCGAGAAATGGGCAAGCCCCGAAAGTACCAGCAAGACTACGTCAAATCTCGATAGAAGTTGATGCAAGCAATCCCCGAGAATCTGGCGAGCAATTGCCAATGGCACTACGGCGTACGGAACATCTCATAGAAGCCCTCGGCGTATCTCCTTATTCCCTCGTGCAGTGCAGACGCGATCCTCCCCGCAATCAAGTCCCGTCGGCCCGAGTGCATGACAAGCGGACCCCAGTGGAGATAGGCGAATCACTTAATGCAGTGCGGAACTAGACACTCTGGACTCCGAGAGAAGATCCCGGGCGGGAGGAACGCTGCACAAGCATACGAAATAGGATTTCAGCGTACAACTGACCATGTAAACCCGAGTTTTCAAGAGAATCTGGTACTAAAAACACTTAAACACATCCGGCAAGATGCATCAGCACCAAGTTTTCTCCCAAATGGGAAGACACACACATAATCACTGAAGCATATAACGGTGGTTCACTACAGAGATTATCAAAGAAGATGAAGCTAGGCGGTCATCAGAAAGTGGCTTAGGCGTACTACGCCTAATCGCTCACGCAACATGCTACATCAAAAGTGAAACGACCGAGGCCTCTCTCTGCTTTGCTTTCTTACTAGTTGAATTTCCAATACAATCCAATGGGTCTTAAGAATCTCTTTATTTCTTGAAAAAAAAAAGTAAAAGAAGACGCCAAATCTCATAATACAAATCAGAAAAGCCCATCTAGCATTATAATCCCTACAAATATCATCTTGATCGACCATGATATCTTTCAGTCCTACTCTTCAAATCTTGATTAACTCTTGATCCTCGAAACTCCGGGCCAAAAATTTCCCCTCCTCTTCGGCTTTTGTAGCGGGAATCGCGCTTTGTGAGAATACATTACATAGAAGCCTTCACAATGACGATCTGCCCAGCGATATAGCGTTAAACTCCAAGAGACCAGCGAGTGGGCCTGTATTCTCAGCACGGAGCCGTGACTCGCGGCGGCGTGAACCAAGACACATTCTCATTTCGGCAATCATTGGCAAACGATTTCGCTACGAAGCAGCCGGGCCGACGTTACATCACCCGCGCTCGGCAATATATGGCGTATGTTTTCTATATCCTCGTATAAAGACACAATTCTTCCTTTTGAAACCACCAACATTAGATATTGGAGAGAGACACCTCACTCCCGAGTCTGGCAGCAAACTGCGGAAAGGGTATTAGCTGTAGAAAGCCACACAAATCGGCGTCCTCCAAGTACGAGTCAACAAGGTCGGGCTTGAAGGAAGGAGGCAAACTGGAAGTTGTCGCCCAAGTTCCACCGGCCCACCAATTGTGCCAACTTCTCAATGGCCGCCCAAGTCACGCCTCGCAAGCACGCACGCTTCCACACCTTGCGCCAGGTCCCACGGCCTAGCACACTCGGCCACGCAACTTCCCAATGTCGCCCAAGTTCCACCGGCCCACCAATTGCGCCAACTTCTCAATTGCCGCCCAAGTCACGCCCGTAAGCACGCACATCTTCCACACCTTGCGCCGGTCCCACCGCCTAGCACACTCGGCCACGCAACTTCCCAACGTCGCCCAAGCTGCACTGGCCCCACCGATTGTGCCGGCCTCCCTATTTGTGCAAAACTCCCGAGAGGCAAGGATCCCAAATCCTATTTATAAAAGGTCGACAAGCCCCTCAATTCTCTTTACGGTTTCTTTGTTGATAGTCCGTCACCATCTTATGCTTACCTCGTAACAAAGCCCCCTGTTCCGAGCTAGCGGGGGACTTAATGTTGATGGTGGTTTTTAAACAAGGGGTAAAATCGTAAAACCCCATGACCTAGTGTTACCCGCAACACATTAACTAAGAGCATTTAACTCGGGTGTAAATAATTAATAGGGGTATTTTTTTCAAAATACCAGATTAGGTTTTCGACCACGTAACCTTAATTCCAAAACTAAGCCGCACATTTGCGCACCATGGCAACAATGCCAAACTAAGTCGTGACACTAGCACCACGGCAACCATGCCAAACCAAGCCGCACACTGCGCACCATGGCAACAATGCCAAACCAAGCCGCACACTGCGCACCACGGCAACCATGCCAAACCAAGCCGCCGCACATCGCGCACCATGGCAACAATGCCAAACCAAGCCGCACACTCGCGCACCATGGCAACAATGCCAAACCAAGCCGCACACTGCGCACCACGGCAACCATGCCAAACCAAGCCGCACACTGCGCACCACGGAAACCATGCCAAACCAAGCCGCACACTGCGCACCATGGCAACAATGCCAAACCAAGTCGCACACTGCGCGCCATGGCAACAATGCCAAACCAAGCCGCACCCTGCGCGCCACTGCAACAACGCCAAAACCAAGCCGCACACTGCGCACCATGGCACCAATGCCAAAACCAAACTACATATCACACTCATTGGCAACCATGCCAAACTAAGCCGCTATGCCATTGGCACATGCCAAAGATAGCGCCCTAGGCTTGCAAAACGTGCAACTAGGTCAACATGGCCGTACGTGCCATTGGCACATGCCAACGCGTACCACAAGCCATATTTCCAAGCCGCTATGCCATTGGCACATGCCAAATATAGCGCCCTAGGCTTGTAAAACGTGCAACTAGGTCAACATGGTCGTACGTGCCATTGGCACATGCCAACTCGTGCCACAAGCCATATTTCCAAGCCGCTATGCCATTGGCGCATGCCAAATATAGCGCCCTAGGCTTGCAAAACGTGCAACTAGGTCAACATGGCCGTACGTGCCATTGACACATGCCAACACGCACCACAAGCCATATTTCCAAGCCGTTATGCCATTGGCACATGCCAAATATAGCGCCCTAGGCTTGCAAACCATGCAACCTAAGCCAAGTCGGCCACGCATGCCATTGGCACATGCCAACATGCTCGGCTGGTAGCTTTTCCTACCAAGGCCACGACCTAATGGCCACGCATGCCATTGGCACATGCCAACATGCTCGCTGGTAGCTTTTCCTACCAAGGCCACGGCCCTAATGGCCACGCATGCCAACATGCTCGCTGGTAGCTTTTCCTACCAAGGCCACGGCCCTAATGGCCACGCATGCCATTGGCACATGCCAAACACACACGCTGGTAGCCTAAATTGCAAACCGTGCAACCTACCACCAAGGCATTCCGCACATGCCATTGGCACATGCCAAACACACACGCTGGTAGCCTAACTTGCAAACCGTACAACCTACCACCAAGGCATTTTGCACATGCCATTGGCACATGCCACACACGCCACTAGCAGCTCTGGCATTGCCACTTACACTCAACATACAACCTACCACCAAGGCATTCCGCACATGCCAATGGCACATGCCACACGCGCCACTAGCGGCGCCACTTGCACTTAAGGTGCAACCAACGAGATATCAACACAAACGGGGATGCTTTCCGGGGTTTTGGTTTGGCGGTTACAAGCTTTGCGGCGTACACTACGCTCACATTAAGAAAGCGTGAAAAGGAATAAAGCGGTCAAATAAATGAGGAAATAATGGTGAAAACGTTTTCACCCATTAACACCATGCGGTTACCACCTCCTCCCATTATTTCACCCTTTACTCTCTTCCTTCATGAGACTAGGGTACGTTTCAATCTCGACTTGTATAAATAGGTCTTACCTATTTCCACCAGACAACAAGTCTCGATCAGAGAAAAATACTACACTCTCGTAAAAGGCAACTTTGCAAGCTCTCCAAAAAGCTTTCATCTCTTGCAAGCTTCCTAAGCTTTCACTTTCGATACAAGTCGAGACACTACTCTCCCGGAACTATTCTCGGGTCTCAACACCTTTCTTTGCTTCCCTCCCCAAATCAACCCTTCTCCTTCACTTTGTGTCCGAAGCAAGTCTGGAACGGCCATTTCTTGGTTTAGGCCGGACTTGTACAGATTGATCTCTCGAATCTATAAAGTGCTCACGTGCAGCACATTTGTTTAGGGTTTAAACCAGTTTCTCACTCACCCACCGAATTTACTGAAATCGGCAGAAACGATTTTCACCCATAAACACTTCCCAAAAAGGTTGGTTACTTTATCAACTTGATGTCAAATCGGCATTTTTGAATGGAGAACTCCATGAAGAGGTCTATGTAGAACAACCACAAGGTTTTGTGGTGGAAGGAGAAGAAGACAAAGTATACAAGTTGAAGAAAGCTTTGTATGGTCTCAAGCAAGCACCAAGAGCTTGGTATAGTGAGATAGATGGATACTTCAAAAGGCAAAAATTCAACAAAAGCAGGAGTGAGCCTACACTATATGTGAAGACAAAAGGTACGTCTATTCTCATCGTTGCCTTGTATGTTGATGATCTTATCTTTACGGGTAATGATGCTCATATGATTGAGCAATTCAAGAGAGAAATGATGATGAAATATGAGATGAGTGACATGGGTTTGCTCAAGTACTTCCTTGGTATAGAAGTTCATCAAAGTGAAGATGGAGTGTTCATTTCTCAAAGCAAGTATGCCGAAAAGGTGTTGAATAAATTTGGTATGCTTGGTTGTAACCCCACATCTACACCACTTGTAGTGAATGAGAAACTCAAGAAAGATGATGGAGGAAGGAAGGTTGATGAGACTTACTATAGAGGTCTTATTGGAAACTTGTTGTATCTTACACATACAAGACCCGACATCATGTTTGCTTCAAGTATGCTTTCTAGGTTCATGAGTTCACCTAGTCATTTACATCTTGGCGCGGCAAAGAGGTTGTTAAGGTACATACAAGGAACAATGAATTTTGGAATCATGTATTCAAGAAATTTGGATGTCAAATTAGTTGGCTATTGTCATAGCGACTTGGGAGGGTGTATTGATGACATGAAGAGTACATCGGGTTATGCTTTTTCTCTTGGTTCGGGTATATTTACATGGGCATCAAAGAAGCAAGAAACCGTAGCTCAATCCACGGCGGAAGCGGAGTACATTTCGGCATCAATAGCTACATCTCATGTTGTATGGCTAAGAAGATCAATCATGGAAGACATTCAAGAGAAGCAAGAAGAAATCACCGTAATCTTTTGTGACAACAAATCGGCAATTGCTATGTCCAAAAATTCGGTTGAGCATTGTAGAGCAAGGCACATCAAACTCAAGTACCATTTCATTCGAGAAGCGGTTGAAGATGGTGAAATAGAGCTCAAGTATTGCAAGACGGAAGACCAATTGGCGGACATATTCACCAAGGCACTTGCCAAAGGAAAATTTCAACATTTCCGTGAACTACTAGGAGTAGAAGAACATCACATTAAGGAGGAGATTGTTGAGTAATGTAATGTTAGTGAACTAGTGTAATAGGAGTGTCAAGTCAACTTTATATTTAGTAGTGTGTGTTGACTAAATATGTGGGTGTAGGACATCCACAAGTTGTAAGGTCTTTTGTAGACCAAGTAGAAGAGTTAGTATTATCTCTTCAACTTAATAAAAAAGAGAGAGTGAGAAGAACCAAAGAGGTTCCCACTACTCCATTACCAAAATCAACATCAAACATCTATCTTTAATCACCCATACATCCAACATTAGTTTTAAAAAAGGGATTTGTTATCATCATGATTGTGGGCTTTGTTGTCATGGCAAAGAAATACATCTTTGGAATCCTTTAACGAAACAGTACAAGAAATTGCCAACTTTACCACGACTGTCTAGCTACGCCATTGATTTTTTTGGGTTTGGTTATGATTACAAGTATGATGATTACAAGTTGTTAAGGTTTATCGAGAATAAGGATGATGAAAGTGTTGCTCTTGATATCTACTCATTAAAATCAGACTCATGGAAAACCATTCAAAACATTATGTATTCTCCGGCCAAAGGTGGCACTGAAGAAGGAGTGATCGTTAATGGAGCTCTTCATTGGTTTGCGTCTACCAAGGGTCAAGACTCTAAAGTTCTAATCTCTTTTGATATCGTCAATGAGAGATTTCAAGAGGTGGCACTACCGGAAGAACCTATACCTAATCCAAAGACCGATCCTGGAATATCTTTGGAAGATGATGATGAGATGTTTAGTCTAGAAGTGGCAGTACTGGGAGGGTGTCTATGTTTATTGTTTCATGTTTTTAATGTCCGGGCAGATGTGTGGGTGATGACAAACTATGGAGTAAAGGAATCTTGGACCAAAAGTTTCAGCATTACAGAAGAAACAATTATCAGTAACTCGGGTATGGAGTTAATTTGGAGTTTCAATAATAATGAGATTCTACTTCAGGCTGGTGGGTTTTTATGTTTATATGATCCAAACAACAACACATATAAAAAGCTGAGGTTTCAAAAAAGTGTTAGAAAAGAGAGGGTAGCAAATAATTTTGTCGCTAGCATGGTATCGCTAAAATAATTAAGTTACGTAATGGTGGAGGTACCTTCTGTTGTTCTACAAGCTATCAAATGGACCAAAGACAGAACAATGTCACAAGTCATCACTGAAAGTGATACCAAGGTCATAGTGGATATTGAATGTCTTTCTCTTGCCGGTGTTTTTTGAATGCTTGCAATAATATCAGAGTCAGTTATACTTCTTAGTTAGCTTTTTAACGATTCTTTTCTGTTGGATAAATAGAACTGTAAATTGAAAGATTGAATTGCATGCATGGTTATTATTACAATGCAATTTGAATTTTGAAGAATTAAAAAAAAAAAAAACGTAAAGAAAAAGAATTTGGGAAGCCTGTGGGTGATGAGCCCACACCACACTTCAACGAACATTCTAGCTATCCTAAGAACTGGGTTGCACGGACGCTCCATTTCTTGAGCCGTGTCCACGTCGGACTCGCGGCGGACACGGGACGCTGACACGACGCATGTCCGACGCACCAATTTGCGCGTCCTGCGCGCGTCTGGTTTGGACGCACCGATGACGCGTGTCCGACGCATTTTTTTTTCATTTTCATATAAATTTTTTTCCTTTATTTTTACTATTATTAACCAAATGAAGAAAGACAAACATTTCGATCAATAATTTAGGTCTTTATTCGGATTTTGTAATTGGAAATGACATCACGTATACCCTTAGTTGGACATATGTTGATCTAACAATGCATTTTGATTGTGCTATATGTTTAATGTGTTTAATAGTGACTGATTATTTGACATTCGGCGTGTATAAACAAACGATATCTTCTTTTATTTGAAATTTATACATATATAACATCATTTTCTAATTTCAGGGTCGAAATACTTGACTTTGCTGTATAAATACATGATTATATATATAAATAATATATAAATAAAATATGTATATACGTGTCCGCGTCCTAGTTTTTTTGTAAATTTTGTAGTGTCCGCGTCAGCGTCGTGTCGTGTCCGCGTCCGCGCAACCCAGCCTAAGAATAATCAAAATCTTCACGGACAATATTTTCTAGCAGGCCTTTTTACAAATACATATCCCATAAGACAACAGATGACCAACAGAACGCCTATCTAAGAAATGCTTGATTAAGATAATAACTTACATAATCACGGCTTAGGCACAACAAATGAGAGCACAGCATATATAGTAGACACCATCGCAAGGGTTATAAGAAGAAATGCAGCAAAGAACGAGATAGTTGACCATGGATTGTTGAAATATTCAAAGTTGCTCTCCATTTATGCCTCTTCTTATAATATGTGTTCACGTCAAGACTTAGTAGAGCGTAATGATAAGCGTGATAATACACTGGGAAATGTTTCGCTGGATCGCCAACTATAGATGCCTCAAAACCAAGAGTATTGAAGATATTACAGACATCTTGATCGCAACCTAGATAGTTATTGATGATTCCCTGTTTACGAAGAACCTCAACATCTTCCGAAGAATCTATAAGACTATGCATTAGAAGAGCATATGAACTTATATACATACATTGTACAATTGCTCACAAGCAATAAGATTTCCAAGTAATGCATCAGTTCCATCGTAAAGAGATATAGGAGGGATTTCCATAATACCTTCATTGAATTTAATTTCAAAAAAACTCCCGTTTGCAGATCCTTTCTTGAACTTGATTCCTGAACGTCTTAGCTCTTTTGCACTTGGTATAAATTACGCCAATGAATCCAGAAGAGTTCGGTTTTCTTCATCAACGGCATTTGTTGGAATATTTTCAACAACGCTATCCAGGGGGTCCTGGGGGCGAGCCCTCGGAAGAATTTTTGTGGTACGAATCGTTTCGGCCGTTACAAACATACCTGCAATATTCAAATCCAACAGACGCCATTGATGTCTGATGATGAAGAGACTCATCGTTTCAGAGAAACCTGTTAGTGAAAATGTCTATTCCCAACAGATGCGAAAACCTCCATAAATAGCATCTCCCAAAACTCGTTTAAGACATAATCGAAAAAAACCTTCTCTGTTTTCTCTCTTTTCTAAAGCATCATCAGAAGTTTTTTGTTCACATGTGTTCTTGATTGAATCAAGGGGTACAAACCTTGAATTCAATTTCCATTGTAGGGCTTTCATTGTATCCTGAAGGCATTATTTCACATACCTGTTGTAATCGCCAATTTATTGGGAGGGTAGAAATAATTGTCTAAAAGAAATCGTATGAGCCTTGAAAGCTTTTGAGTACAACAATTTCTTTGTGTTTATTTCATTCTCTATTTGAACCCATTTTCCAACATCATTATCTGCAGGAATACCTTGGATGAAGCTACCATAAGGAAATACAGCACTTTTTAGCTTCTTCATTAGAGTGTGTATAAACAAATATTTCAATGGTGGACATAGATTTATTTTCAACTTGGCTATGACTCTTTTGTTGAATTTCTTCAGAATCTGTATAATATCCCACCATGATGAGCTGCGTACATTTAAACGTTCTCCTCTACTAGTAGAGGGTTTGTGTAGTATAAAAACAAAATCTAGTAAATGCTTGGCCAGTACACACTGATCCGGATGCGTATCAAGACGGTTATTTTCTGTTGGCAGCATATATGCAGAATTAGATTTGAAGAATTTAACAACGAGCATCTGAAGGGACAAAGCTCTTGTCGCCTCAGGTCCAGCAGCGTCAGAAATTATGTTGAATAAGCATATATATTCGAGAACAAAAAATGGAAGTTGGTTTTCCAGAAGTAATAAATCGTTGCCCACCGTTAACGAGAGCCAGTGATTATTATGTAAAAGGTCGTCAACAATGTTAGTCTCTAAAGAAAATCTTATTAACAGCAACCCAAGAATGAACAAACCATCATTTCTACAAACTCTTCGCTGTTGAGGTCTACTGGTTCCGAATAACATTCGCGAATCTCAGTTTCTATGTTTTCAATAGACGAAACACATCCTCTAATACGGTGAACCACCCTTTTGACGTAACCAGCGTTGACGAAACATACTTCCGATATACGCGAATGAGGTGCACCTCTAATTTCAATCTTTTTCTTGATGGAATTAGCAATTAGTTCCTGCATTCCAATTGAAGTGGATGGGCCGCCATCCTTAATCACCTTTTCTTGCATCAAAGACGACTTCATTTTTTTTTGGTACTCATAGAACTAGAAGTACAATCTCTCCAACAATCCTTCAGATAACCACAAGGTAGAATCCAATTGAATTAGAAAGATGAAACAAAAATAACACGGTAATCTGGGAAGTAGCCGAGATGTTTACTAACATTTTTTTTCTTTGAAAAAGGGGTTAATATTCCTGGCGAGATTGGGTATACCCAGATTAACTGGGGTATACCCAATTTCAAGGGGACATAGTGTGTTATTATTAAAAAGTGTGATTTTACTTTAATACCCTTGAACTAATTAAATTTTAAAAATAAACCCATTTCTTAATTTCATTAACCCTAAAATTAAAAAACTAACCAACTCTTAATCTTCTCTTCTTCTTCATCTTCATCTTCCATCAACCAAAGCCATATAAAAATCTTCAACTTTGATTTTCCAAAAAAATTGTTGACTCTACTAAATGAAAAAGAAGACTATAAATGATGTTTAAACTCAAACCCATCATTGTGTTGTGTGATTTGATTGTTATATTAGGTTAGAAATCAAAAATTATGATTTCGTGTTTTTGTAGCGGCAAGGTCGTAACATGCATATCTTGCCGACTTTTCATAATGACCATGGCGCGCGATCGTAAATTTTTCAACAGCCGGCAGTGGTATTTTTGAATACCTTGCCGGCCAAATACAATTAGGAAGGGTATTTTTGAATACCTTGCTAGCCAAAAAAACAAAACGGAAGGGTATTTTTTGAATACCTTGCCGGCCAATAAAATTTTTATGTCATCTCCTGTATGTCAAAAACAAAAGTCGGCTAGGTCGACGATGAAGATCATGCCGGGCACTTTTGGCCGGCGAGGTCGACTATGAAGACCTTGCCGGCCACTTTTGGTCGGCGAGGTCGGCGATGAAGATCTTGCCGGCCACTTTTGGTCGGCATGATCTTCATTAGTCGACCTTGACGACTTTTCACTTTCAAAACTGAAAGTGTTGATTTATTCTTTGATTTTGAGTATGATTTCATACAATAGATTTGCAATCCCCTTTTTAGAAGTATTTCGGTTGTGTGCTTCATTTTCGTTGCAAGAGATATTCTCAAAAAAAAAAAAACATCAAAAATCATCCCACAAAAGTTCAATCAAAAACAAAATTTCATAACTTAAAATTCATAAGTTTTAATCTATTCAATCAATTTAAACTTAATTAATTAATCTAATCAAAATTTTAGTGTTAATTAAACGATGGCAATTTTGCCATTTTGAAAATATTTGGTTAAGGGGTGACCTCTTTTACTTCAAAATGACCCTATTTTGTCTCATTAGGTATCCCCAATTAGTTTGGGTATACCCCAATCAAGCCAGGTTAATATTGATAACATGATGCCGAGGAGGCATATAAAAATACAGAGGAACAGGAGGAAAAAGAGAAAAGTTTACAAGACTAAACAGGCGAGCGCCATCTCACATGTTTACTAACATGGTAGGTGGTCTCATTAGTTTACGGTTTCCTCTACTACTACTTGCACATGACGAATATATTAATTGATTCAAACTCCTTCGACAGCTAGAGCCCATGTGATGATGTGCAACAAGTATTTGCTCCATTGGTTACTTGAGTTGACATCTTCTTCTTTTGATAATTGAAAACTCTGAAGGTTCTCTCCTCATGCTCCACATATATAATCACGACTGGCAATATTTTCCATTTTTTTATGCAAGCGCTGATCTGTTTCCCTATATATATGATGTAGGTTCTATATGAGCAGTCATGGGGTGATGATACATTGATTACAATTTCAAAAATAGCTATAGCTCGACATATTAAGCCATCAGCAGAGGAGTCGGCTGGAGCCATAAGCCATAAGCCATCAGCTAAGGAGTCGGCCAAATTATATGGTTTTATTGGTCTTCATTCAATCTATTTCACCCAACATCAAAATTATGTTTTCATTCTTAATCTACAATTGGTCTAAATTTATATACTATCCATATATAAAAACTCCAACAAAACAAATCGTTCACAAAAACCCCATTTAACATAAACTGTCTATATTAGCCTTCTAGTTTAAATCACCCAACAAAAATAAAAACAACCCCACCTTTAATTTTAAATCACCCCAACAAAAATAAATATCAACCACCACAAAATAACACCACCAGCAGAACCACCACTGTGCCGCCGCCGCACCGCCACCGTCGCCGTAGCGCCGCCGCCCGTCCGCCACCATCACCGCCGACCACCGCCGCCGTCGCCAACAACCACCATCACCACCACTGCCAACCGCCGTCGTCACCAACAACCACCACCACCGTCACCGCCGCGGGTCACCGCAGCCACCGACCACAACCACAGACCACCGTTGATGACAACCACCACCGTCACCGAGCAACACCATCATTACCACCGACCACCACCACCACCGCGCCGCCACCATTACCACAGTCCGCCGCAACGCGTCATTGCACCACCACTACCAGCCACCTCCACCATCCAGCACCACAACCGTCCACCGTCATCACCAACCACCAGCACCACTGCCGACCAACACCACCAGCACCGCGCCATTGCACCACCACTACCAGCCACCGCCAACACCTTCCGCACCGCCACCTGCACCACGACCGCCAACCACCATCATCGACTACCAGCACCGTTGCCGCCCACCACCATCGCCGAACGTTATCACCCATGTCGCCGCTGAAATCTGCCACTGCTGCCACCACTGGCACTAGCACTACATACCACCTCCATCTTCGACAACCAATGGCACCAGTACCACCACTACTATCATCTCCGTAGCTAAAATAGGATGAAACCAGTTTTGGTTTCATCATAAGTACGATGAAACCATATTTGGTTTCATCATAAATAAGATGAAACCATAATTGGTTTCTTCACCACCAGCTAACTGCAGTTCAGCTGCAATGCAGCATACTCTCAAGCCAACAAGCAACAACAATCCTTGATCTCCACCAATGCCTTCACTGCAACATCAATTGACTCTTCTCAATGCTATCTCTCATTTAAGTTCATTCATTACTACCAACCAGTTCAAATCCATCTCCGAAATACAACCTAGCATACATCTAAGTCATTCAATTCAGTTTCAACATTCATTCCTGCACTCTTGTCAGTTCAATATCCTGCTCTCTGTTCACGGCTTCACTGGAGTACCAATTAATGACAAATTTGCTCACATTTCTTCTTTGTGTTCTCATCTCAAAGTAAACACAAAACCCATCTCAATTCTGTTCATATTCAATTTCATCACCAATATAACATCAACACCTCAGACCAAATTTGAGAGCAACCCAATCAACAACACCAACATCTTGTTCTTCATCATTTCCTCTTCCCTGAATGAAAACCCAGTTTATTCATCTCGATCTAACAGCAGCAGAAACACTCTTCATAATCATCTCGGCAAATTCTGTAACTAACCCATCTCTCTAATTTCTTGTTTGAATCTTCTTTTCAATTCACAGCAGCAGCTCTATCTCTTAATCCTTCCCCATGAATTGATCTCATTAATTCAATCTCAGAACCGAAAGCAAAAACCCACAATTTCTTCTTTGCTTCCTCATCTCAACAGTTCCATTACAAACCCCATCACAAAATCATTTCATCTCCCATATACGGATACCAACTACAGATTCGACTTTTCTCATCTCAGTGACATCAACACCATCTCCAGTTCCTTCACTGTTTCTCGATCTAACTCTTCAAGCACATATCACACCCTCGAATCTCTGAGCTTTAATTCATCTCCATCATCAATTTCAGCTAACCCTTCGTCAGAACCTCAATTTCACCAGCAGCAACCTAATTCCCATCTTCACATCAATCTAACTCAACTTTGAGTTTCAATTTCTGAATCAACCCCAGACGAGATGCAGATCCAATTCTTGCAATCTCAGATTCAACCCATCTTGAATCTGTTTCAAGTCCATCATCTCTATCTTAGCCTTTTCTCATCTCCCAATTCTCGATCTATTTCTCGATCAGCAGCAACAAGATTTACTCTCAACTTCAGGTGATAAAACAGCGGCAGTTGCTACTTCTTCTTTTCTCAGTTTTAGGGAAATGAATGAACTAATGATTGAGAGAAAACGTCTCTTGAATTCTTCATCTCTTGAATCAGCGTCGTTCTTCTCTGCTTCTTCCTCTCTGTCTCGATCTAATTTCAGGTGATAACAACGGAGATCTGTTATTGCCGCTGGTGGTGATGGTGGTAGGGAGAAGGAGACGCAAGAAAGAAGAAAAGAAAGGAGAGGAGAAGAAGAAGAAAAGCTAAAAAGGGTATGTTTGGGTTTTTTTTAAGTAACAAAAACTAAATTTGCTCATTATTATTTGGCTTGGGGTTTTTGTGCTAGTTTTATTTGAAACGGTTTTTATTTGGTAGAAATAATATGACCGGTTTTTTCTTATCACTAGTTTGTTCACCTAGGGGTTTTGTCACTAGTTTTGATTTATATATGTCCATTCAACTTATTTACAATTGGTCTAAACTTTTCATTCTAAAACTAATTTCGTAGGATAGGTCAACAAAGATCTATACCCGACAAACTGCAGTTGATATGAACTGAATTTCACTCCTGACAAAGGGTGTTTGTAAACTAGAATGCATATAAATGGTACGTGTTCCTAGGAAACTAATAAATCGGAAGAACCTAACATCATTCAACTAAAAAGGGTTATTCCCTTTATTGAAAGGAGTATAAAACAACCATTCAAAAAGGGGGCACAGGAAGGGGAGAAAAAAAGTTATGTTAATACAGATTAAATCATAAGTATTATCATAGTAATCTAACCCTATATATAGTCTGAGTTCTGAGAGTGAAATGTGAAAGTACTTACCCATCCAAGATTAAATTAACATAAGAAAAAAAGAATGGACTAAAAGTTAACAGAGAAGCAATTCCATGGAAGTGGAAGTCCGTTTCTGCCAATGCATCCGTAACATAAATGTCTTCTTTCGTTAGGACAGTCATGATCCACTTACTTGGGCAATAACCAAAGACTCGAAGTCTCTCCTTTAACGTAACAGTAACTAGCTCCCTAAGCATCTGCTGAAACATGAAAATGAAAATAGACGCCTTCGCTCTCCGAATATCCTAGATTCGAAGTGTCTCTCCAAGCGATTGGTGGTAGTGCCGTTGGCCTTGGCCTTAAAGCAAATGTTAGGAGACTATGTGGAAGCTGAGAAATATTGGTACGCAGGAAAGAAGGATGACAGAGTTGTTCATATCCCTTGGTGGTGGTGTTATAGGCCCAAACGTACTGGTCGTAACCGAGAATAACCACATTTTTGTCCACTGGACTGAAACCCAAAATCCTCAATTGTGTAATCAAGTCAGTCTTACCTGCTCCACCAATCAGCAAAGTTTCTCCCATTTCTGCTAGCACATCATTAAATTCTTCATCCTTGTACAACAAACACCAGTCTTCCTTGAGCACCCAAACACTCAAACTCCTCTCCCTTTCCTTGAGAATAGAATAACAAATCAATCCTTCTGATTCCCCGAGACGATGACGTGACTTGAGATCACTATTTGTTCCTCCGTCAGGGTCAGGCAAATTGATCAACCTACCCCCATAACCATGGTTGCTGTTTCCATTCATATTAACAACTAGAATATTTCTGTTTAGCTTTTGAAGCCAGTACAGAACACCATTATGGGTAACAAGATTGTCATTTATTGGCAAAAAGTTCCAAGTAACATATTCAGGACATGAAACATCACAAATCTTCCATTCACCCAAATCAGGAGAAAGTATTTCAACTTTAAATTCTTTTGCTGGAGCTGCGAACTCTGGTATACGGATAACCTTATAACTCGTAGAAAAGAGTGATGATGAAAAACATTCATCATTACACATGAAACAAGTCAGAACATTAGCAATCCAATCATCTGGTCTTGTTGGTGGTCGAGGGAGTGAAATCCATTTTTGGGTGAGTGGATTACAAACATAATAACTTATCCGAATATAAGTTTTCTGATGATTATATAAACTTATACAGCAAAGAACCAATCCGTTACTTGAACCTATGATGAATAATGATTTTTTCAAGTCATTACAATTTGTGAAATTTGGATTTAGAAACCTAAGAGAGAAGCCATTCTGATGATGAGATACAAATTGTGAATATGAATCTGGATGTGTAATTGTAAATTTTCTTATTAATTCTTCATTATCCGGGGAATTGTCTTCCAGTACTGGGGCTAATTGAACAAAGGCCCATGGGAGTGATAAATTGTTGAGTTTTTACCACTTGTTAATGAAACTAGTGCTTGAGAGAGTAGAAAACCATACCTTTGAAACAGATTTGAATTTGAAGATTGCGCTGAGAGGAAGATGAAGACAGACTTCAAACCAAACATCATCTGCTATATTCATCTTTAGTTGATGGTGATTTTTCGAATGCTTCGACTTACAAGCATCAGGGTCTTACGAGTCGTCGAGTCTAATACGTATATATATATATATATGAGAAACCCTAGTTTTTCTCGTCTATATATATATGGTATTCTTCTAGCCTTGTATGCACAGGCTCATCTATGATTCTACGTATACATTAGGTCTCCTACTGGACTCTCGTAATTAAATAGGGTTTCCGTACTGCTGCGGTTAGATGTTAGTTTATGTTTCCTTATTCAACTAGAACTCTATTACTCTAAGCTTATACTCCATGCATAGCTCCTTCCGTAAAGTTTACCCGATCCGAGAGTCAGGCTCCTTGTCTATGGGGTAGCCCCAGTAAATTAGGATTGATGCTTAATACAAGTCGGCCATATGCAGCCCTAAATTAGTTAGGGTTTTATATTTTCTGAAATTTCTCCTCTCCTCCTCTCACAATCACACGAAGTTGAAGTAAGTGGCAACACAATGTCACACCGCCTTCCGGATGAAATTCTCATTGAAATATTCATCAGATTACCATGGGAGTCTCTAATGCGATTGAGGTGCGTAAGCAAGTCCGTATGTGCATTAACTCGTAGCCAAAGTTTTATTAACATTCATCATTAATTTAGTAACACGAAAAAAAATATTAGTATTTTGACCGCCGAAAGCGGTTGCAAGAGAATGTTTTCATTAGATTACAAATCAATATCGTCCTTACTTCCATTGTCAACATCCTCCTCGGAGTTCGAATGTGATTAATATCTGGATGGATTAGTGTTTGTACCATGAGTAAAAATACCACATATTGGGCCAGAATATTGTTTTGGGCCACTATTCAGCTGTCACCAGCCTACCCACTGAAGTAGCTACCCGCAAGTCCAGTGCTCCATGAAGTCAACTCCCGGTCAATGGTCAAGGTCAACGCCGGTCAATTGGCCAGAATATTGTTTTGGGCCACTATTCAGCTGCCACCAGCCTACCCACTGAAGTACCTACCAGCAAGTCCAGTGCTCCATGAAGTCAACTCCCGGTCAATGGTCAAGGTCAATACCGGTCAATGGTCAAAGTCAACTGTTGAAGCCGAGTTGCCAATCACGCTTCTAACTAGTCTCCAGATAAGTACTCTGCCGCACTACCAGCCAGTCTCTATCCATGCTGACAGTTGTGCTGCCAGCCAGCCTCCATCCAGTCTCTAGCCATGTCTGCCAGCAGGTCACGCCATTCAAAGCCTAACCTGCAGAGGAGATTAATGTCAGGAGGCATGCAGGGGAGTTTAATTCCATGAGGCATGCAGGGCAGATTAATGCTAGGAGGCATGCAAGGAGATTAATGTCAGGAGGCATGCAGGGAAAGTTAATGCCATTTAAATTCTTGGCTTGATTGGGGTATACCCAACCTAATTAGGGTATACCCAATTTTAAGTGGACATGTGACCTTACTAAGGGGAGGTCAAATATGGTTGAAGTTACAATACTACCCTTGCCCTTTATAATTCTATTACCATAATCAGTTTTTTTTATTTTCATTTCATCTTCCTTCTCCTCTTCTTCTTCTTTTCCATAACCACGCCGGCTCCTCCCCCACCACCACCACCACCAAAACTCGTCGATTAATTCGTTAGCATCGTCGATACGAAAACTCCGAGTAATCTTCATCAATTGAACCACCGCGGCGGAAGGGAACTCGTATGAAATGCGCCAATAGAAAACCCAATGAGTATAACCCTGGAATTGCAAGTTTGGTTCAAAAGAAAGTGAGTAAAAAAACCGTCGAAGAAGAAGAGATTGAACCCGCTCAAAATGAAGAAATGGTGTGCGATTAAGAAAGTAAGGGCCTACTTAAACTCACTCTAGTACTTCAATTTCATGTTTGCATGTCAAATTAGGTCAGAAAAATCGATTCTTTGAATTTAAGTTATTTAGCCGGCATGTTGTTTGTTTCACGACCTTGCCGGGATTTCATATTTAGTGTTCTGCCGGGATGCTCGTTGGTTGAATATCTTGCCGGCGGTTTAGTTTTTGTAACTGCTTTCACAGGTTCGGGAAGTTATTCAACCTATAATCTTGCCGGCGAAAATTTTATTTTTTTAAGCCGGGTCGGTTATAAACTTTTAACTTGCCGGCGGGATTTTAGTTTTTTAGCGTCTCTCCTGATGCCTTGAATTATAAAGGTTGGAATGGTATGTAAATAATACCACGCCGGCGTTATGTTAGCCGGTGTTGTTTTTATTATGGACGTTGCCGGCGTTTGTAGTTGAAAACCCAGTCATAGTTGTTAAAAACCGGCAGGTTATTGGAATAAAACCCTCCCGACCCTTGTTTAGCCGGCTTGCTGTTTAGATATCGACCCTTCCGACCTTAGTCCGCCGGAATGGTTATATATTTGAGCCTTCCGACTTATAATTTTTTTCTTAATTGTTCTTGTTCAGGTTGCAAAAGGCAAACAAGAAAGCTCTGAAAGCTCTTAGTCATCCTTCAAGACCTCCTCGTGTTGGTGAAAAACTCTTGACTTCAAGACATCGAGGGGCATACGTTGTGGCGGGAACGACAAAGATCCGTGTGCCGAATGATGATTATCAACCACCATCGGAACCCGAGTGATTAGACGAGACTCGGATGAAGACCAATCAATTCCATCCGGTAGAAGAGGTGACGATGATGATGGTGATGAAAGAAATCCCGTTTCATTGGATGAGGTAACAATGATAATGATGATGATGGTGATCAAGACATGCCTAATGTTGGAGGAGGTAATGATGATGATGATGATGATGATGGTAATGGTAATGGTAATGGAGATCGAGGTAAGGATATTCAGGATGAAATTGTTGAATAGGCAGAGGAACAAGAAGAAGAAGAAGAAGTTGGGGAACAAACCCAAGCTGCAAGTACTAGTGCAACCGGGAAGAAGAAAAGGGTTATCACAAAACCAAACTAATTCCCACATGCCTCCCTCCGAATTGAAGGTTAAATTGAAACCAAACGAGCTTCCTGGGGACCCCGGAAGATGGTGGACATGTTCTTTTGGATACAAAGACTCATGGGCATGTGAAATCCAAAATACTATTGTAAGTAATCTCAATCCGTCTTTGTTTTTCATTTGAGTGTGTAACTATCTTAAATTTGCGTCAAGTGTTTGTATTTCTTTTCATTTTGTGTTTTTGGTATTTAGGATCACAAGCATGCCATCCGTCTGTTGAGGCGCCAAGGTTCATTTTCAGTGACTAAAAACTGGGACCTTAACAAGGAATGTGACGAGGTGCAAGCGATTGTCAAAAACTCCGGGTTGTGGCCTGCGGTGGAGAGTTCAAATGTTGAGTATGATAGAGTTTCCGTATCTGCATTCTGTGAGAGGTTCTACGGAGAGACCGATACAATGTTATTCCCATTCGGTGAGATGGCGATAACTCCCGATGATGCTCATCAAATTCTAGGCCTCGAGGTTGAGGGAAAAGCAGTACTCAGTGAGGGCTTCGATAATAACATTTCTTGGGATGAAATCTTCAAATTGACCAACACTTTGTTCGGTTGGGATCAGATTAAGACGGAGTCTATGCTTGCGATGAAGGATGGTAATCTAAGCAAGAAGTTTAATCTGAAGAAGCTGAGGGATACATTATCTGGGACCAAGAAAATCTTTGATGGGGAAGGAAGGGTGAACCCGGTGCGAATCAATGCTACCGCGTCAGCTTATCTGCTCTACGTCCTAGGAAAATGTATCTTCCCCGACAGTTCCGGAAGCTTGGTCGACGCCAGGTATTTGCAACTATTGGATCCCTTAGATAAGATGCATGAGTATTCTTGGGGTACTGCGGTGGTCGCCTTCTTGAACAATGAGTTGACAAAGGCTTCAAGGGCACTCACTTCGCAAGTTAACGGAAACATATGTCTCTTCCAGGTAATTCTATTGTCTAAATCATTTATATTTTCCAAATGCTTGTAATGTTTGTTTCTTACTAAACTTTGTGTTTGCATAGGTTTGGATATATGAGCACTTCCCTACTTTGGTGAAAACTAACTCCCACGTCAAAGTAAATGAAAAGCTTGCGATTGATAAGCCAATAGCGCAAAGATACAGTTTTAAGGGTGCTCAGGAAAAGGATATGCAGCAGCTGCTTATTAACATGCGCATCGCCTTGGACAAATTGATTGAGGATGAGGTAATATTTGATCCTTACCGAGATGCTAGAAATGAAGGTTTAATCCAAAGGAGAGATGACGTTGCATTATACTACGGACCCTTGTTTTTCTCCTGTGGATTTTCAATGTACGATCCACATCGGGTAATGCGACAATTGGGTTACGTCCAAGAAGAACCCCATTTCGATATTGAGTCGTTATTTAAAGTGTTAAGGGAGGACTGCAGCACGTCCCAAAAAACTATTATCGTCGCTTACGCTCCACCCCCAGCTCTAGGACATTGGAACAGAAGACTTGACCGTAAAGTCGATACGAGTCTTTTAGACGAGGTGACCGAAGGTCATGAAGCTCAGGAGAGATACATGTCGTGGTACTTGGTTTGGGCTCATCCTACTGTGATTAGGGAAATGACTGGTGAACAATTGGCTCGTAAGAGGAAGATGGCATCGAATGACTCAGCAACAATTCCTAACTTCCTTGTAAGTATTTTGGAGTAGCTCTTAGTGTTTTAAGATTAAATTATCGAATAATTTTATTAATTGTTTGTTGTTTAACCGAAAATAGAAGGGGCATTTTAAGACCTTTGTGAAGCTGTTGTGTTGCGGTGTTGCGCGAGAGAAAGAGGAGAGCCTTTGTCGATTGAAGAGCAAACCAAGTACATTCACTATGCTAGCAATATTGACAATGAGGATGCCCATGAAATGTTCAAGCAAGCTGATGTTGAAGTAAAAAGGGAAGAAAATGCCAGGAGGGAAGCACAAGACAAGATGAATGCTGACAAAAAGAGGGCTCGTAGTGGTCGTGGTGGTGAAGGTAGTAGTAGTGTTGGTGTTCCTAAACGGGGTCGGGGTCGGGGTCGGGGTTGTGGTCGTGGTCGTGGTCGTGAATGAATGCAGTCTCTAGTTTATTTCTTTATGTTGGGTTGGACAAATGTTAAGGTTAATGGTTGGACAAATGGTTTTTTAAGGTTTATGGGACATGTTTTCTTATTTTGGACAACAAGTGTTTGATTTCTAATTTTAATTGTTGAATGAAAGGTTTGTTTAGCTACGTAAAGTTTCAAGACAAATAGAAAGCCGGCATGGTTTTTTTAATTCACCATGCCGACCATACCAGGGACGGCAAGGTTTTTAAGTGTCAGACTTCCGGCCCTGTCAGGGGAAAATGCTTGCATACCAGGGTCGGCAAGTGAGTCAGATCATTACCAAGCCGGCGAAGATACAGCCGGCATTGTATTATGTTTTCGAACACGCCGGCAACTTGTTACAGAAAATACCTTCTCCTGATGCATAAAGCCATCATAACGCCGGCATGATTTTAAATTTATACCCTGCCGACCATATCATAGCCGGCAGTCAAATTTCAAAATACATTGTCGGCGTATTGACAGAAGAAAATGATTTACTGATGCCCAAAACCATCATAACACCGGCATAGTTATACACTTCTCACCCTGCCGGCCATACGTAGTCGGCATATTGGGGATAACAAATCTCACCGGCGAATTCAAAATTCAAATTTTTGGCAAGTACAATTTCATTGATTGACTTGTACTTGGGCACTATAACGGCCAAATTTGGGTACAATCCTATAAATACACTACTTCTCTCTACAAAACAACATACAAATACTTCCATATACTATCCAAAGCTCATATCATCATACAATCCATCAAACTCACCCAATCGCTAAACAACAATGGCATCATTTGATTCAAACGAAGATTTGGCAATCACCAAAGCATGGTACGCGGAAAATCGACTTAGACGGCAATCCTTCGAAAGGGAGGATTCCACAACCTTTTGGGCTAGGGTACACAACAAATTTTGCGACGAGTTTGGGAATCCTAATGCAAGAAGCATTCAACAAGTCCACGCTAGGCACCTAGTAATCGAAAATGCGATACTTGCTTTTTTAGCGCTCCAACCTCGGATTTTTAACACTCGCCCCTTCACCTTGTCCATTGCACAATTTGTAAGTAATTTTGTGGTTTTTTTTTATGCAACCCATGTTATTTTATCTTCCAATGAAATACCACTAACAAATGTAAGTTCGTTTTTGTGTTTTTGTAGCATGAAGTCGTGAAAGCGCGCTACTTGGAGGAAAAGGGGGAAGCATTCGCGTTCGATGCAAGCTATCACTTCTTGGCACAAAGAATCCCGGAGGATAACCCGGAGTACTTGGATGCCGTATCGTCTTCGGATGAGGAAGATTGATGGCTTTAGAAGTTTTTGTATAGGTTTTGTGGGTAGACCTCTATGTAAACCCTCCGTTTCAATCAATGTAGTAACCAAAATTGCATGAATAAAGTGAATTAGATCTTTCGATATTCTCGCTTCGTTTGGTATATGTAAATGTCGGGGGGTTATAAATCCTTAACATGCCGGCTACACATACGCCGGCGCTGTCATAAATTATATGCATGCTGACTATATCATAGCCGGCGTTATAGGAGATATTTACGTGCCGACCATAAGAAAGTCGGCATAATCTTCATTCAAAGACCCTTCCGGCCACAAAACGATCGGCATTTTATTCATCCAAGGACCATGCCGACTAAAATTGGTCGGCATTTTATTCAAACAAATACCATGTCGGCTATATTATAGCCGGCACCTTATTCAAACGTATATCTTGCCGACCTTTTATATTTTTGAAAACCAAATTTTTGGATCGAAATCGAACTCATAATACGGATAAAAGGTTTAATCTACTGAATTTTTATTTTCAAAATTTTAATCTAAACTCAATTAATTTACCTAATCAATTTTTTAGTGTTAATTAAACAAGGGCATATTAGCCATTTTGAAAATACAAGGTTAAGGGGTGGCTTGGCTTTACTTCAAAATGACCCTATTTTGTCTCATTGGGTATACCCCAATCAAGCCAGGTTTAAATTTATCTCCAAATTAGGGTTGAACCGGGTATTCAACTGTATAAATAGGAACATCCTGATAGAGAAAAAGAGGGCGAGCGGAGAGAAAAAAAATCTATTGTAATTCTGATATCAATAAAACATCACTCCCCAATGGGATTCGTCTGTGGATGTAGGCAAAACTTGTCGAACCACGTAAAATTCATGTCTCTCATCTTTATGCTTGTTTCATGTTCAAACCTTGTTTTACTCATCATCACCAAAATCATCGTGTTTAGTGCTTGGAAATGTTTGTGGGTTCAAATATTAGCGCCGACTAAGTGGAATACGAGAAAAGGAATTGTGTTTTCCTATTGAGAAAAGTGGTACATAAAGCTTCAAAATTGTGTTTGTGAGAAATCAGTTTGGATGCCGTCAAAACCACCGCTTTGCAGTCCGATTGATCGAATCTGCTGCAGATCAGCTTTGATCGCAACTCATCGTAGTTCGGCTCATCGCGGCATTGCGACCATATAATCGCAGATATCAGCGGTCAGATTGATCGCAATTGCTGCAATCCAGATTCGCGGTTCGAGGTTTGCTGAAGCTATTACCTCCGAAATTACATTGAATCTGCATCACTACATAGTCTGATGAAACAGTTACCAGGACGTTCGGTCCGCGGAAAAATATGGTGTGAAAACACCATCAAAACTGTTGTAAGATGTTCGATTTGCATCATGTTAAATCTAAAGTTCGAAGAATTTTCTTCCCAGATAACGCAACGTCCACATATTCGAGTTTTGTAACATGGTGGAAACGCTACTCTCAAGTTCGCAGGGTTATCTAGTCGCCTATACATCTCTAGGCGCTTGCAAACCCTAAAAAAAAACTCCAAAAAAAAGCATCACTGAAAAGGTCCATGAAGGCATATCAAATAACCGTTACAGAAAACTGTTGCAGAAACTTAAAGGAGAAAATACAACAATTCCCAAAACTGTTGCAAAGGGTCAGTAAGAAAAGATAACAATTACCAAACTGTGGTAGAAAGTTCAAAATCAAAGATCACAGTTCAGAAAACTGTTACAAAGAATTCGAAAGGATAGATGACAGATAAAGAGAACCGTGGCAAAAAGTTGCAGCGGAAGCCGGCAGCAAAGTCCGGCGGCCAAACCCGGCGACTCGACCCGGTGGCCAATCAGGCAGCAGTGCTATTCACCCACTTAAATGATGTCGTTAACCCACATTAAGTTGTTGTTCACCCACTTCAGAACTGTCGATCACCCACGTCAGGATATACCTAACGGCGTAAGAATATACCGTTTAAGTCATAACGTCGTTAGCATCTTTAAAACGGCGTCAGCATATTCCAAACACCGTCAGCATTTTCTTGACAGCATCAGCATCTTCTTAACGCCGTCAGCATATTATGTCGCTTGCGTCAGCATGACATCATCAACAACGAATCAACTGCTCCGACGACGGTGGTCTTATTCTCCGACAACGGTAACAGCAGCAGTTACCGGCAGTTCCACCCGGAAGGTCGACCAAGCGGCTCCACCGGCGGCCAGACCCAACGGCTCGACCCGGCGGCCGACTATCTCCATTATGCTGGTGTGATCATGTGCTTCGCACCATAGGTTACTTCAGTGGCCCTTGGTTATTTCCACCCCACGACATCAAACCGATGGATTTTTAAGCCCACCTAGTTGGACCGAGTCGGCTCAGCGAGTCCTTGCCGAGTTAAGTTATTGGCTCGGTGGATGTTTCAGCCCCTCCACATTTGGCTTACGGATTTTTCCACCCCACATCATGGGCTTAGACAATTATAACTATTTCTTGGGGTTGGTGTTCGATTCTGTTTCTATGATATCTCCTTCATATGACCTCCAAACTGGATGATTTTTGGCTCGTTGCGACCGTCATTCAAATTTCTACATCATGAAGGTAAAATTTTCTACATTTAGATAAATTTATTTTCGGAGCAATGATATATCAAAATGGTTGTGTTTCCTCACCGATCGAAGCCATAGAAAAGGATCACGAAATCAACATGTCAATGTCGGGTCATCAACCTGATGATATCCGTCAGCTAGCACCTTTCCATATAAGTTTCCACGTTAGAAGTTGCGCTATATCAGCTGCTCCGGCCACGACAGCAATCTATTCGCTGACTTACTCCACATACAATTTTATTCATTCGATAACTTCTTCATCGTACGCCCGAATTGTGCGATTTTCGGCTCGTGGCCATCGCATGTCAATTTCCAAAATCATTAGGTGGAATTTTCAACGGTTGGAGAAAGTTTATTTTTTGAGATTGGAGCGAAGACATCAAAAAAGGACACATTCAACGTTTGTGAACGTTTTTGTGTCGATTTTTATCCAAAAATTTCTTATATACAAAGTTCGTGAGTGATGATACAACTCTTAAACCTCAACATGCTCATGTTCGGTGGTGGTCATAACTGCTACAATCCAGTTGATCGAACTGTTGTAGTCCGGTTCCTCAACAATAATTGCAGTCCAGTTGAAGCATGGTGCGGCTACACCAAAAATAGTCATCAACCAACGTCAAGGAATCCATATCATCTCCAATTCTACAACATGATATGTTTCCCAAGTTCGTGGAATTGTTGTCTACAACGTCCTTGAGGTTATTGCTCGTGATTTTTGGCTCAAAACCTCGTCGGAAGCAATATCGATCTCGATCAACTCGTTTAATTTTCCAGTTCGAAGGAATTGTTGCCTGAAACATTTTTAGCAACATGAAGTTCGGCAATCGTCTCCACTGGAACATATACATGGCCAGTGGATGTCCTAAGAACCACATACACGGAGTCGCAATAGTACTTCTCATAAGGTACGAAATATTTTTGCATCATTTCATATAATCATTCATACTTTATTCAATATGACACCTAAAATGCGGCGAGCATTATCTCACAAGGAGATGCACATATTTCAATTATGCGCGCATCTGAAATAGTGGGATTGGCCCCCCGCGCGAATTTCAGATATCAGACAGCTTCAAAATTTAAAGCGCAAGCAAGATGCAGCAAGGTGGTGCACACTAGTGCGAGCATTGAGCAGCATGAAAATCACTATCTTTTGGGGGCGAGTTCCATATCACTTGAATGTGACTGACCATCACTTGAGGGCGAGATATGTAACACTTTACTGTCTAAAATAGTTCTTTTGGGGTGAGCCGCATAACACTCCACACGCTTGGGGGCGAGTTATGTAGCACCTAAATACAATGTGAAATTCAGCTGCTGGAAGTCGAAACAAAAGGTAACCCGAACTTCTTAATGCTCCAACGAGTTACAGGATTAAGAGGGGGCGAGCATACACCCTAATATTTTGATGAGATTATCGCAAACAGAAAAATTAATATCTGCTACAGTCCAGTTGATCGAACTGTTGTAGTCCAGTTTCTAAGAAACTGATGCAGTCCAGTTCTACAAGCAACTGAGTCCAGTTTAACTGGCAACTCTTACATTTAAGTTTATCGAACTATTGTAGTCCAGTTTTGCTCATCAACTCTGTACTCAATTGGACGCGACTGATGCAGTCTGGTTTTATTTGTAACTGTTACACTCAGGTTTATCGAACTATTTTAGTCCAGTTCCTCAGCAGCTGTTGCAGTCTAGCTTATCGAAGCTACTGCAGTCCAGCTATGTTCGCATCTCCTGCAGTCCAGCTGATCACAGCTGCTGCAGTACAGCTCAGGTCGTCGTTGTTGTAGTCTAGCTGATCTAAGATGCTACAGTCCAGCTTAGTTTGCAGTTCTTGCAGTCCAGGTGATCAAAGCTGCTGGTTGTCCGCCTTGTTCTTAGCTCCTGATCCGGTGATCGAAGTGCACTACCAGCTTTGATCGCAGTTCGCAAGATAACCGATCGCATGGCTAGGTGCGGCTTTGCTCATATTTTCTGCAGTTCAGCCGATCGCAGCTACTGCGGTCCATTTTTTCCCGAACCTGTTGCAATCCAGTTTAGCTCATTACTACTGCAGAACAGTTTTATAGGCTATCGCAGTCCAGTTTATTGCGCTCATTGCGTTCCAGTCCCACTGCAATTTTTCATTTCTATTTAAGTCACTGTTACCATCCCAACTATTGAAGGATCTCACCAATGACTGTCGCCTTTTGGTTCACAGTTGCCACATCTCAGCCTGTAGTTGACAGCAGTTTAGTACCAACAGCTACCGCTACCCAGTTTGGTCGGAAATTACTAACATTATGCAAATTCAAGTTTCTTTTACAACAACAGCCGACACAGATTCAAGCTGAGTGACTTCAAATATAAGTCATCTTTTCCAACAACTGTTACCAGTCTAGTTCTATGCAACTATCACAGTTCAGTTTTACGACAACTGATACAGCTCACTTTCAGGAAACAACTCCGCTCCAGTATCACACTTCCATTGCAAACCAGTTTGTCCCTTAGTCCATTTTTCATTTACAACAATGGTTCGAGCCCAAATGTTGCCCGCCAAACTTCCAATCACAACAGCCTCACTTGGGGCGTCTTGACTATGATTATTGTAAACAGCAAGGGAAGGCTGCCAATCACTTCAGCAGTAATAATACAAACTTTGGAGCGAATTTTTCCATCGAACAAGGGGAATGAAATTTTCTTAACCCCCAACAAGTTGGAGGTTAAGAGGGGGCGATGTTTGTACCATGAGTAAAAATACCACATATTGGGCCAGAATATTCCTACCCACTGAAGTAGCTACCAACAAGTCCAATGCTCCATGAAGTCAACTCCCGGTCAATGGTCAAGGTCAACGTCGGTCAATGGTCAAAGTCAACCGTCAGTCAACTGTTGAAGCCGAGTTTCCAATCACGCTTCTAACCAGTCTCCAGCTAAGTACTCTGCCGCACTGCCAGCCAGTCTTTATCCATGTTGACAGTTGTGTTGCCATCCAGCCTCCATCTAGTCTCCAGCCATGTCTGCCAGTAGGTCACACCATTCAAAGCCTAAAAGTCACAGTCAACAGCAAAAAGGAGGCATGCAGGGGAGATTAATGCTAGGAATCATGCAGGGCAGTTTAATTACAGGAGGCATGCAAGGCAGATTAATGCCAGGAGGCATGCAAGGAGATTAATGCCAGGAGACATGCAGGGAAAGTTAATGCCATTTAAATTTATCTCCAAATTAGGGTTGAACCGGGTATTCAACTATATAAATAGGAACGTCCTGATAGAGAAAAAGGGGGCGAGCGGAGAGAGAAAAAAAATCCATTGTAATTCTTATATCAATAAAACATCACTCCCCAAGGGGATTCGTCCGTGGATGTAGGCAAAACTTGCCAAACCACGTAAAATTCATGTCTCTCATCTTTATGCTTGTTTCATGTTTAAACCTTGTTTTACTCATCATCACCAAAATCATCGTGTTTAGTGCTTGGAAATGTTTCTGGGTACAAACAATTACCCTTCATTATCTCAAGATTGTAAAATTGAATTTTTGGGTTCATGTAATGGTATTCTTTGCATATGTTGTTCTCGTTATAATCGTGATCCTTGTTCTAGTTTTTATAAAGAGATTTGTTTTCATCTTAAATGTGGATATTGTTGTCATGGCCAAGAAATACATCTTTGGAATCCTTCAACGAAAGAGTGCAAGAAATTGCCTACTTTACCACAGAGACCGTGGAGCTCCATCTGTGATGATGTGTATGGGCTTGGTTATGATTACAAGTTTCACAATTACAAATTGGTAAGGGTTGTCGATGATGAGGGTGATGGTGATAATTTTGATCTTGATGTCTATTCATTAAAATCAAATTCGTGGAAAACCATTCAAAACATTCCTTATTCTGCAAGAAATACTATCCTGGAAAAGTGCTCAGCAATAGAGCTCTTCATTGGTTTGCAACTACCAAGGGTCAAGACTCTGAAGTCCTAATCTCTTTAGACGTTCGAAGAGTTGGCACTACCCGAAGGACCTATACCTAATTTAAAAGAATCTTTGGAAGATGATTTTTGTACGTGCGCTCTGAATGTGGCAGTACTTGGAGGGTGTTTATGTTTACTATTTCATGTTTTTAATTTCCGGGCTGATGTATGGGTGATGCAAGATTATGGAGTGAAGGAATCTTGGATCAAAAGTTCTACCATTACACAAGAACTGGTTATCAGTAACTCGTATTTGATGGTAGTTTGGAGTTTCGAGAACAATGAGATTCTAGTGCAGGCTGGTGGTAATTTATGTTTATATGACCCAAAGAACAAAACATACAAAAAGCTGAAGTTTCATGGTTCCAGAAAGGAATTGGTAGCAGATAAAGTGTATGGCCAGCATGGTTTCGCTAAACTAAGGCAAGATATAGCACTATGGCTCGCCTACATTCGTGGAGGTATCTATGCAACCCATTTGGGTAAAACTTAACATTGGTGCTTGTGTTGTTCTTAATTACTTTGAGAAAAACTATACAGGGTACTTCTTGACAGAGCCATGGCCACTAAATTGGGTATTTAGGGATAGGCTCTTCTACAAGCTACCAAATGTTAGCTCTTTTTAAAGTGGATGATTTTTTATTTTATTTTTTTTTGATAAAGTGGATGATGCTAGCTCTTTTTTTAAAATAAAAAATGGCTCCGTGGTAATATCAGACCAATCAAATATTAATATCAATTAATATCAGACCAACCAATATAATTTAAAAAAATGACCCTGACCACCAATATAATTATATCAGAGCCAGGTTACGTTCAAAAATGATATATATCCCCCACTCCCATCCCCCACTTATGTGTCAAGCATCTGTTGGTTAAATCCAATAATAATGGGACCCCCTGCTAATCTCAATCCAGGAATCAAGGGCTAAATTCCTGGGACCTGTGGGTTATGGGCCCACCAAAATTCTGCTGCGACACTCTGATCTGTTGTTTATGGATTACATTTATTTTTTGAAAATGTTACTTGAGAAAAAAATGCTTATTTTGATCTGTTTATGAGCTCGGTACATCCGAGTGGAAAACTTTAGAAGCAATTGATAAATTCAGTCGCAGATTCACCTGAATGAGCTTGAAAATTTTATGCAGACATAAAGGAGCTATAAATTTTAACCAAAGCTGTATAAGAGTAAGAATTTGATTATTCACGCTTCTTAACAGGAGGAAACTCGTAGATAAGTAATCCTTTTCACTCTCGTGGAGAAGTTACAAAATTCCTACAACACTACAATTCTTTTTAACTCTTACAAACAAAATTATTGGGTACATGAAACAAGAAAAACGAAATATAAAGGTTTCACATACTTTTAAACTTCTGTGTGATTTTCTCTACTCCTTCCTTGCATTCTCCAGCTATCCTTGTCGCACCTTCCTTGATCGCCACACTGTATCCATTTGCACTCGACTGTAACTCTTGTATTGATTCACTTGCCTTTGAAGTAGCAGTGCTTTGGAATTCCTTAAACCGATTTGCAGCACAATTGGCCTTCTCCTTCAAAATCATTATTATCGAGTTAATTTTTTGGATTATCTGCTCGATCACAGCTTTGGATTTTCCTTTTATATTCTCTGCCATTCCCTTCAACTTGTCAACTAAAGTCTCAGCTCTGTTTACAGTTTCATCAATGGTTGATTCTTTTCCTGCATTGGTCCATGTAACTCCAGCTGATTCATCATCTTGGAGGTCACTGTCTACTACAACTTGGATTCCGTGTTTCTTCCAGCGGTCTCTTGCTTCCTCTAAAGCTTTACCATGTTCTCTCGCTCTCTTTGCTTCTTCCTCGGCCCAGGACCTGAATATGTATAAAAAAATTAGCTCCATAAAACTAAAAACTAGTGAGCAATTTGTATGAAATTTGCAACAGAATACACCAAAAACTTGTGTTTTCTGTAAAGATGAACAAGCACAAATGGCTCCTAATGCAAAGGATATTACTACTGTACCTGGCCATAGATAATGCCTTCCGTTCCACCTCCAGATCATACTGTAACTTAGTAATAGCCTGGTTTTCACTCTCAGCTTCTTGCCGGAGCTTGTTAATTCTTTCCCTTTCAAATGTTATTTCCGTTCTGTCACTTATAAGGCTCTGTAATTGCTCTTCTAACTCACGCCTTAATCTTGTGAGAACTTCCATTTCTGATTCAACAGCAGCACGACTCCTCTTCAAGACGTTATCTTGGTCCTCTCTCTCAGCTCTTAGTTTTTCCAATTCCAACTTTGCCTCTTCAGCCGCTTTCTCAATGGCATCCACTTTTTCCTTCTCCATGGCAAGCTCTTTCCTGAAATTTGCGTTGACATCCTTCTCGACTTTAGCTACTAAAGCACTATGAGCTGCAACAGCAGCTTCAGCCATCGACTCGGCTTCAATACGTGCAAGCTCCTCACTGACAATGTCAGCAGCATCACCAGTTGCTAGAGCGATAGCAGCTTGAGCATTTGTGACTGGCTTATCTGGCTGGAACAATCTTGTATAACCTACCACATGAAACAAAGGAAATATATTTAATATAACCAAAGAAATTAGATATAACACCTTTATGCCATGTGAAACCTCAAAGAAGACACAAGGAAACTGAGAAGCAAGCATACCAAAGGCTAGTGCTATAATTCCTTGATCTCCGGCAGAAATATCAGCTACAAGTGCAGGCCATGCATCTGGATTGATTTTATCAATGTCTATAAAGCCACAAAATTGATTCATCATCTGAACATAAAAACACAAATTCGATCAATCTTACAGTTCATTAAAAGTAGTGATCAAACAAATAATATCAGTCTATCTGAATTTCAAAGAAACCTTTCTCTCCACTTCTGGCAACTGCCTTTTGTCGAGGGCCATCTTCCAACTCACAAGATCCTGGCGAGATAGAGGGCTGCAGCACAAAGGTTGAGTAAATGAAAGATTTTTAGAATTGATTACTAAGATATGAGTACTCTTTTGCATGTTTTAGTGAAACACGAAGTCCCAAAAGACCAAGTAGTGCATTTAGGAACAAAATGAGTGTTATCTTATAAACGATCGTGTTGATGATAATGATAGGAACACACGAGTATCACCTTTCAGGAGAGAAATTAAAAGGATCCTGCTCTCCATCTGAAGAATCTAGCATATCACCTCTGGATAACTTGCTTGCAATAAGTCCAGCTTCTGCCAATCCTGCAGATGTATTTAGAAACCGTTAATGCAAGCGGATGCCCTAATGTCACATACAAGTAGATAACTGAAGGTTCAAATTACAGCGGTAGAATGTATATGACAAGTTGTAAATGTTAACAGATCATAATGGTGAACTACCGACACCCATGCTCATGTTTGGGAAAACCCACTAATAGACTATAATTAGAAGTACATGTTGGTTTGCTTCTGAAAATTTTATCCCTACAGGTGCAGTAGTAGTGGATCACATGATTTTCTTCATGCTTCGCAATCTCTTACGCCTGATAAAATCAAGCATTTTAGAATCGACTTTGTGCTTGTGCCAAGGAACTACAATTTTCTCACCTTGAATAGATGCAAAGTCAGGGTCTTCAGGTGCAATATCGTCAAATGCAAGATCTGTGACATTCTCTATGTACATTGCTGGATACACTTTTGAAACTGAGTTCCTATGGAAAAACCGGAGATAAGTAATCAGTGGATCATCTATTTAAGCTTCTATATAATGTTTGAATTGTTATTGCTAATTCAGCTACGGATTCTATATCAACGTTCTTATTCATGGAAAGCAGTAATTTCTCTTATACCTCGAAAGAAGATTGCTTGAAGAAACCAACCATCTGGCATATTGACGACGTGTACATAAATCAATACATTGGACATCAGGCTCGATAACCTGCAGAAAAACGAATAATTTGATTAATCAAAATTTATAAATAATGATAGAACAAATGAGTTTTCAAGCTAATATATAATACAATACTTTCAAGATGAAGCTTCTAGGTCTGCTTTAGTTCTTAATGAGAAAAACAAGTCAATAATTACAAAAGCATGCTCACTTAATAACAGATATAGGAAAGAAATTCAATGAATTCAAATTAAGGCACCCCAAGTAACCGTAACTGTTCACCTATTTATGAGTAAACAGAAATCTCTACTATGTTAGCCATTATGTATTTTACTAAAGATTGAATGTTTAGATATCAACTGCTAAACACACCTACCAAGTCTCGATTGCCTGAGAAGTGAGAAAAGAAAAGTACCTTCAAAACTTGCAATGCCGCCAGCGCCTGCCCCTGAACTTGGTCAACAACTGCAGGAACCAAAACCTTTCCAGGAGGAACCTGTAGAGCTGCAGAAACCAAAGATGGAGCAGGTATACCAGCAGAAGAGAATGAATTCTCAGGCAGTGGCAGCTGAGAAAATGAACCACTTTTTTCAAGCTCGTTACTAGTATCTGGTTCTTTGGGAAACGGATCGGCTAATATTGAGGTAGGGTTGGTCAAAGACAATTCATTTTCATTTAAATTAAGCTTTTCTAAGTGAGAGATCTCTTCTCCTGGTTTCTGCAACGTTTCGCTGAGGTTCAAATCTTCTCCAGCTGAAGTAGGGGACACAGTCTCCATAACATCCTTGGACTCAGCATGGGAATCTAGATTCTGAACCGACTCTGAATTGATTAAGCTATCTAAAGCTAGAGGATCACTGGAGGTTTGACCATCAGAACCAGAGGAAAAATCCAGAGGAAGCTCAGAATTTTTTATTTGGCTAGAGTCAGAAGTCCCCTCTTGCTGGTCCGTTTCAAGATTTGTAGAATTAGATTCAGGAATAGCTGGACTAGAAAGGTTGGAAGGGCTTTCTTTGGGTTCAGTAAGTAATTCTGGTGAGCCAGTATCAATCGGGTCCCCTGAACCTTTTGAGTCAACAGGGGATCCAGGATACTCACTTAAGATTGGATCTGAATCAGAGGTGTTAGTTTCTACTGAAATATCATTGAAATCCGATTTGGATTTCAAATCTTCTTGGATGGAAGAACTATTGGCATCAACATCAGTGGAGGCAGGTTCGACATCTGTTATCAATGAGGTCTCTGGAACCTTACTGTCATTAGGTTTGCTTTCAGAAATGTCATCTGTAATTTCTGGAGATGTAGAAGAAACCTTGTATGTACCTGTCTTGTCTTCAAGGTCGTGATTCTGCAAGTATCCTTCATCTGTCCTCACCAAACTTTCGTCGACTGTAACCTGTTCGACTTTATCAGTTTGATCATCTGAAGCCAGCAACAATTCGTTCTGCGTCGTTACAGGTTCCATCTGTATCTGCTGTTTTGGTCCTGTTGAAACCATAATATTTAGATATATGCTTTGGCAGTCTTAAGTCCTAATGATGAGATAGAACCACAGAACAACAACCACGTACCAGGGGCATTCCTCTTGCTTAGCAAAACAGATGCAAATGCCAACCCAGCAGCAAGAACCACTCCGGCTACTCCTGCTTTTACAAACCCTGAGAGTACAATACTAAAGAAGTGTCATAACTTCACCAAAAACTATATGTCCTAGAATTACAAAAACAAGTAACAGTCGATACAAATTAACAATCATTTTCCATCACTAGAAAGTCAGGTTTTACAGTCATGATTCAATCAAAGCATCAACTTTCCCATATCATTCGGCCTTCTTTTGTGACAAGTTATATGTGGAACATACATCTGTCATTAGTTTAACTATACCGAAGTTTGAACGATAAACTGAGTTCCCTGCTATGACTTGGACACAGGAATCTAACAGATGATTGATCATCTCCTGTATGCTGAGATGTCGTGCTAATCGTGCTAACAATGATACCATATTACCATTTACATTTAAAATACTTGTCTTGAGAAGTCTACAGAATTTTCATAACGATACGAATGCAATAATCAGCAACTAAGGTACCCACTTGACCATAACTCGTGAACTGAGAGATAACAAAATTGGTTTCTAATCCCTAACTATCATCAAGATGATAATTTTCGCTATCTGATACTCAAGAGAAATTTCAAAACTTATACCTTCGTAAAGGGGATATCTTAGAGGAAAACAATACTAATTGTTGCTCAACTTCCAACAAATTCCCTAACTACTATCCTTATACATACATATTAAACCCTACTCTCATTTCCATTTCTACTAATTCCTCACTCCCTGCAAGTCTCAAACAAATCCAAATACTTTACAAGTCTCACAACCATCATAAACCAGGGGCAATTGCCCCTGATAACTCACCAAGCCTACTTTAACCCCAAATTAACAACTAAACAATCATGCAAACAATTAAACCTAAAAATTAACCTCAAATTGAAAATCAAACTAATAAACTTATGAATTTAACTTCACTCACCTCCATAATTCCTCTTTGGCTCTGGACTATCACCATTATCATTAGAATCAACACCACCAAACCATCCAGATGGAGGATTTTCCATCCATGAATTCCCCGGATTCTTTTCATTTTTACTCTCTTCACCGGTTTTCCCAGTTGAAGAAGGAGAAGGCGAAGAAGAAGATGAAACACATAACCTAATTCTATGATGATGATATCTTCTTCTTGAATGTGTACGGAAAAACAACAACTGTGAAGGAGAAGTAAAAGAGGATTGTTTTCTACATTGGATTAATCTAAGCTGAAATGAATTCGGTGATGATGATGCTATACTAGTACTAGTAAACGCCATTTGTGATGATGATTTGATGAATCAAATAATAATCAGAGAATTTCTAGGGTTTTTATTTGAAAAATCATTGAAAAAATTGGTGGGATTTTGGGATTTTTTTTTTTTCTCCTTTCTGTTGATTCTTTTCTTCTCTATCTTTTTACTTATTCTCATTTGTTTGATATGGTGTTTTGATGTGTATTTTAATTTACCTAACCCAGCTACTCATGATTCGACACGTGTGCGTTGTAGTTTCTGGTTCCGTGATTCGGAGTTGAGTGGGACCCACTTTCACCTAACATGCCAAATGACACGAGAGACATGTCGATAACAGTTCTATTTGGTCGGGCCTACGGGCCCTTATTATGGGAGAAAATTGGCACTTAGTTGGCTCATAGTCCATCTAAACTTTGATTCAGCTGAGATTCAATTAGCTGACTTAGAGCAACTGCAGTGGGCGACTAAACCCATTTATTTGGTAAAAGAACCAGACGTAGCGGGACGGACCATCGACCAAATTTCAGATTAAACCCAAATTCCAGGCTATATTTGGTCGGGGACCAAAGACTAAACCCAAATATAGTCGAGCGTTGCTATAATGTTCGCCCCAAAACCAGGCGAACTTAAAGTTTACGCCCCACACCAGGCGGAGATAAAGTTTACGCCCCACACCAAGCGAGGATAAAGTTTACGCCCCACTTTTTTTTTTTTTCTTTGTTGAGGCGTTGATATAATGTACGCCAGGCGAACATTATATCAACGCCCCATTTTATTTTTTTTATTTTTTTTAGTCGGGCGGGGATAAAGTTTACGCCCCACACCAGGCGAACTTATATGTTCCGCCCCACCAAATTTAGTCTTCTACCGCTGTGTCACGGCACAGACTAAACCCAAATTTTGATCTTTTTTCCCTCTTTGGTCTTTGGTTATACTCGCACCACTCAGTTGCTCTTAGGTAGTGTTTATGGCTTGCTCTTGTTATTTTTTCTGACTGGGGGAAATGTTAGATCATGTAGATGATGCATGAATGGTTGTAAGGTTAAAGCACTATGCCAGTTATGTAGTTTCCCTCCTAACCTGGTTGACCAGGCCATGTCTGACTCGAGTTTCCACTCTGAAGAAAAGAAAATATTTCTCTAATTCAAGAACTAGTCAATCCAGGTTGCACCGTTTCATTCATATTACAAAAGCGGAACAAATACTGGAACTGCAAAGATGTGAGCTACAAATTTTTCTCTATATATCTGTATCTCTGATCGAATTTTACATAGTTTGATACAGTATCCAAATATCTTGACCGAACTTCTGTTGTCACTCGTACAGATGGACATATATCAAAAGCAGGAGGGTTTCGTTTATCAATTTCATAGCAAATAGAACTGTGAATAGAGATAATCACGAATTTGGTAATATTCTTCACTTAAGGGACCTTCGATAATCACTTGTTGAGTACCGCCTGTACCACCCTGGAAAATGGAACGACATTCAGAATAATGAGTGAATGCATAAACGATGATTGGGAAATGAATTGCAGCTTCAAGCATATTGAAGTGTGGCTTTAAAAGAGAGGCGGGGGATAAGAAATAACCTTTTGGGTAGCATCTCCAACCTTGCGCAGTGTAACATACTCCCCACATCGCAAAGCACCCCCAGAAAACTCAACCTGAAATAACAGTTTGCTGTATATTAGCTTATGCCTTGTTAACTAACATCCTTGCTATGGTTTGATCTCTTGATATATATAGAGTAATAGAAAATAGGTTTTAGAACGTTTAACAAATACATAATTAAGCCTAACAGCATGCCAGTCAGTTAGAACTGAACTGTTATGATGTGATGAATCTTTTCTTAAGAAAAAAAGTAATGCAGAAAAATTCATTACCTGGACTCCTTTGCTTGCAAGGAACTGCTTGAAATCTGCTAGTTTTAAGTCACCAACAAAAACAGATTTATGAGGCGGAGGTGCAGTTGAGATAGGACGTAGAGACAGCATTTCTGTTTCGGTCATCTCTACCCCAGAATCAATCCAAGCTACCTCGTGGTCTCCAAGCTGTGATGATATGTCGAATAAATAAACCAAACCAAACAAAAAATAACAGCATGGATATTGATAACAAATGTTCTAGAACCTTGAAATTCAGGTTTAGCACCCTTGAGAAAACTATCAACACAAACTACTTTTGGGTCACTTCTGTTTCCGTTTTCCATTATATGGAACATTTCACTGTGTTCATCTTTCAGATTCCAGACTACAGATCACTTGAGGCTCTATCCTTTACATGTTTATTCACTCTGAGGTTTAACTCTTATAAACTGACCTGGTAACTAGCTACCTTCAGTTTCTCCTAATTATGACCTCCTCACATCCCCTAAATCACTTATTCCACCAACAACTGATTATAAAGCAGTTTGACAAAGGAAGAGATCAAAATGTAATACATGCTTTACGATTAGCTTATACCATTGAAATTTCGATTGACATGTATAAGACAGGGACACTGAAATGCTTACCTTTTTAAATAGTACTTTACTCATCAGTTTCTCAGAAAGTTGCACCTGTGATTAAGAAAAAGAATAAACTAAATCAATCAAGGTGATAAAACATTTCATGTCCACAATAATATCAAACCCAGGCATTTCTGGTCACCTTGTAAGCACACAAATCCGAGGTGACATCAATTGTTTCTCCAACCTGGGGAGCATAGACGTGGGGACACACATTCTTCAAGCAATGCTGCTTTAAATGCTCAGTAGCCTCTGCTGATCCGTGTACCAAAACCTATCCAAAAGAAAAACGATGACCGATCAGTTTCACACCCTATGTGTTCTTCAAGAGATGAAAAGTTATTTGGCTAATTTCATTATACGCAAACAGTCTGTCAATAACATAAAAGCAGTAGTGACATACAAGTTTCAGGGGAGCGACATGGGCAAGAATTGATTTAATAGACCGGCCATCTGAACGACCCTCGAAGTCCATGTAAGCCAATGAGCACTTCACTTGCACCTGAAACAAGGGAGTTGTAAACATGCCAATATTGGGATTAAGAAAGACAACATAGGCGGAGACTGGGGACTCAGTAAGGATTAAAGGATATAAATAAAAGTCTTTTCAAGTGGATTAGACCAAAAGGTCTTAACTACTAAAGCCATCGGTCTGTGATATACCTACACAACCATTTTGGTGTGATGGCCAGATGAAAGCAGCAAGTAATCCAAACTACTGAACCCTGTTATACTCTCTTTTATACTTATACTTCTATTTCTTACATATAGCATGCCTTACATAGCAATCAATAAAATAAGACAATCTGTTTATACAAATATGTTAAATAATGAACTTATATCACACACAGCTTTTAAAACCAAAGCACCTGTAGGGAGGTTATGACATACCGTAAATTCATTTGAAACAATTTTTGAAGGTCTTGAATCAAGTATCAAGTTAGCAGCTACTTCATCAAGTTTGCCATCCAGATCTCCCCCAACCTGAAAAAGAAGATGTATGAAACACAACATACATTCAACAAAGTTGAAAGGACATACACACAATCCAAAATTCCACACAATCGCAATTTCTCTTTGAAAGCTATTAAGACATAAAGCATGCAAATTAAGAATTTTGACTTTCAAAACTCTTAAAAGCAGACCATTATCAAGCATAAGCCAGATTTCTGGTAAGCATCTTTACATACACATCTTTCTACGCAAAGATAATTTGCATAAGCACACTAAGAACTGGCAGTTTTGCCAACTTGCAAAGACAATTTCTGTTAATTAGCAGCTTTAAGACGCCTTCGTCTTATTCTAATACAACTGAACTCCAAATTACAAGATTTCAAGAGACATCGTTATGGGAAACGGAAGAAAAATTAAGGTACACAGTTAAGATGAACAAAATTTAGGTGAGCTACCTAAAATTTGAAGTGGTTACATAATGACATAATGAAAAGGAAAAAGAATGGGAGAACCAATAACAAACATTCTGAGAAAGCAGTGAATGTACATGTAATACTTACATGTATTGACATAAGATCCATGTCCTCTTCCTTGACTACATAGTCATCGGGGTTAATGATCTCACCAAAATCATCCCATTCAGAAGAGTTTTCATAAAAAGGAAACATTGGAGCTACACTTGTAGAAGAAGGAACAAATCCATCAATGAAGATGTCTCGATGAGCGCCTCCATGTGGTACAGTCACTGAAAGGTAAATCAGAACATAACTAAGACCAGGAACGTGTACAGTACTAAATTATATCGTTATATCACCCAAATCAACTGAAAATTACATTGAACGTAGAGAGTAATCATATTAAATATTGAACTCCTCCTTATAATGAATATACATCAAGCTCTTAATATACAGAACATAAAGACCCAAAACAGGTATACTAAGAACTATATGAAGGGTGAGGACCCGTTATTTTATATGCAGTTTTACCATAAACTAACAAGGAAAAAGAACCTGTTTTATAGGAAATAAAAAATTAGACTTGCTATAGAAAACATAGCATGGAATATATATATATATATATCATAAAAAAATCCTGGAATAATCAACAGCGAAAATAAGTGAAAAACATACCCTCAGATGATGCAGGAGCATTAGATGCATCAATGACCATTGGATCATCTTCGTTAACATCAGATCCATTAGATGCTTTAATATCCTCCTCTTTGCTTACACTAGCTTTTAATGCTTCTTCCTTCTTTATTCGGTTTTGCTCTTCTTCAAAAGCTACTAACTCTTCCCCTACCAGTGGAACCCTATTGCGCATAGTGACCTTTACAGCTCTAGGAGGTGGATCTGCCTGAAGCATTCGAGCTAATGTTCCGAACTACATTTGAAGTTGGTAACTGGGGTCTCAGAATAAATAAAAATTATCCAGAGCACAGGAAAGACTAAACAAAAGCCAGATCTATGCATGCCATATGAAAAATAAAAACTTGCATGTTACCAAGTAAACTGTTACTTAAACACAGACGTTATAAACCAGTTTTTGAAAACAAAATTTACTAGTTACTATTATTGATTGATGGTGGTTAAGCCTAATTCAAATGGATAAAAAGTTTCCCAGATTTCTTCTTTTGAACAATACAGAAGTCTAAAATACTCTGATGAAACTGTAAATAGGTTATAAATCAACAAACTTAACCAGTCAGGGTAGAATATTGAACATACCTGCCCTCTCTCTGTAAATAGAACAAGATTCTTGACATCAGTTGCCCATTCAGCAAATATATCATGAGAAGATCCCACTTCCAAGCTGGCCATTGAAGCTAAAACAACCTAAATGATCATAAGAGTATCAGTAAACTTCATCCCAAAAAATAAGTAATACAAAAAAAGTACAGTTTCATGAAAACTAGGCATCTTACTTTTGGGCCTTCTGGTACTTTCTCCAGCTCACTCTTGTTGATCATGAGTGTAACATGCCTGAATCAATTTGGAGTTAGTGATTTATATGCTGGTGATTCAAACAAGATTTTAAAAAGAGTTCTTAAACTTATGTACTCGAGGCAACCCCTTAAATGATCATTCTTATATATGAAAAGCAACTTCGGATGTTCAACTTCATTTTACAATAACGGTAAGAAGAAAAAAAAATAGAAAACTTAAGTGCATATGGTAAAGAAGGACAAAAGGAAACATGTATAACAGTATAAGCAGAACAAAATCACCACATATGATGTGTTCTGAACTACTTACTTCAAAAGAAAAGCATTGTCACGTGTGTCTTCAAAAGACTTCGCAATTGTGTCACTCATCCACTCAAGGAAGCTCTTTGCATACTCAATTGTACTCGAAGAAACATATGTAAGAAAATAAATAGGGTAAGGCAGATGATTCTGTGCCCAAAACTGCATATCAGAAAACATAAGATCGTCAGTGTCCACAAATAGTTAAGGCGATTAACAACATTTACAAAATTGATCTGACCCTACCTGTTCCATAACCAAAAGAAGTTCCAAAACCCGCCCTGCTGAATCAACAGGAAGCAGTATATTTCCACCTCCTTCTAGGGTATTCTTAATTTTACCTAAAAGAAATAGAAAAACAAAAAATCACAAAAAGATCTTAACACATGTCCTAACAAGTATATGACTCCCAAAAATAACTCGCACATAAGGGATTGGAAACCTTCTAAAATGGTAAAACAATAAGGTGTAATAAACTGAAAACAGTGTAAGATGATATGGAAATAATGAACATCAAATCATGCGAGAAGAATACCTAAGAAACCTTTCTCAATTCTGGTTCTAGGATCCTGACTGTTCAAAGCATTGTAAGCATCGGTTATCAGAACGGCAGGCCGCACAAATGTCTCTAAGACAGTTCCATTCAAGTGACTGGTAAACCACCAGAAAACATAAAAAGTAAGTTCTTTAATCCCTTCTCAAGAATTCACCAGATAGACACAGCTCCAAAAAAAATTCTTTAATTAATTGATAGGAAAGTCGCCTAGAACCTTTCTTTACGATGATTGAAGTCTACGGCGTATATTATATCCTCCCCATCTTTTGTTATTTTCCAGACAGTGCCGCCCAATAGATGCCCCGCTACATGAGGAGCAATAACAATTCCTTCTCCTTTACCTATTAAGGTTTATGGTGGAAAAATCAAGACAAAGACACACAGCAACGATAAAAATAAATACAGCATTACTTTTATGTAAAAAAGAAATCTTAAACATAGCTCAAGATTTTCATATAGCACATCCCTGATTCTTATTAAAAGTGAGTGTTGCCCATGCTAGAAATTGGTTACACTTGCATGGATATGATGGGTATGAGACATGCCGATCTAGGGACACAAACAACTAGGTAGCACATTGTGTTTCACGAGACTAGGTCAAAGAAAAGCGAGAGTGAAATTGCCTACCAGTCAGGTGATGATTCTGAGAATATTTTAGTGTCTCGATGCTTTGAAAAGCGAAATCAATGTCATCCAGAGAAAACAGGTCAAAATCTGAAACTTGCTGCAGCACAACAAAAAATGATGTGAGAAAATAGAAACTTTTACCACAATCACTTGAAAATTAAGTTAGAAACAACTGACAAATATTTCAGCTTCAGACTGATAAGTACATAATATAAAAGGGGCATAGTTGCAGGAAGATGTAAACGTCACACGAAGAAGAAGAATAGGACTTGAAAAGCAAATAGAGGTGGACTACTAATAGATTCCATTATATGACCTCTAATGTTTGCGAACGCAGGAGCAGCAACAAAACATAGTTTATGAAGGTATGGCTACCTAACTAGTTCTGTCTATGAGAATAGACAGCAGTCCTTTGTAAAAACTCAGGATATATACATACATAATGTCAAGCATTTTAAAATCCTACAAAGAACACCAAGGTGAAAGAAATGTCACCTTTTGTGAATAATAGTGATCGTACATCGTCAGAAGTCCTAGCCTATGAACAGGATCAGTTGAATAAACTTGAGCAGTGAGTCCAAGATGCTGCTTGGCATATGGCAAAGCACCGAGATGCAGCGTATCTGAATGTGATAACAGAACAGCATCTACTGTGGAAGCTACACTGCAAAGCAAACCTTGTCATTCAAATATCAAAGCAAACATATATTTAACAAGAGAAGGAAATAAACTAACAAAAACAACAATAACAATATACAGCCTCACTAGTTATCATGCATGTACCAAGTCACATGTTGTTCGAGTTTACAAACTAAGACAACCAATACAATGAAGTATTAGTTGCCCCTACATGATGTTTGACTCAAATGCAGAAATCGGAACAAAAAGATATTCAATTGCTTCTACTTTTTTGGCTGATTGAATTGTTAACACTAGGGTTCCAAAATTTTCCCACATTGTTAATCACACACATCATTTTACTTAAATCAATCAAGAACTCCAGACCTAGAATCACACATTCACTCTCTATTAAACCTAATCAAACCCAACTCTAACTTCCACCACAAACCCTAATTTTATCATGAAATCAAAATATCAGCTAAACAAATATACACAGGGAATGAAATAAAAAGAATTTCAGCAATTAGGGCACCAAAATTAACTACATTACTCAACAAAATACAGTAAAATCAGTTAGAATTGGAAGACAAACCTGGAAAGGGGTTTAAGAAGAGAGGTATCGAAAGCATCATTCCAACCACAATCGATTAAGATGTTGAAACCATCGATTGAAACTAGGTAAGATAGAGGGTTTTCGTTGTAAACACCACTGAGTGGTGTTACTTGAACCGATGTTCCCATAATCTGTCTCTGTTACTCTCTTTCGCTTTGTTTTGGGGGAAGAAGAAAGGGGTTTTAGTATATGGCGCGGGTTTTTGTTTTGAGAGATTTGTTCTCGGAGACTTAAAAGAAGAACGTCCTCGAAGGCAGTGAGTGACAGACTTGACATAAGTCACGCAACTTTCACTTGGCTAACGAAATCGAAACGAGCCAAGCCCAATCGGCCAGCCTGACTGTCGTATTTGAGGTCGGTACCCTAGTTAGTAATTCTCCGAATTATTCCTAAATGATTCGCGAACGTATCCGAATTAACCGCATCCGAATGATACTTCCGAACTATTTGAACTCCGAACCTAGTTCCCGGATTGTATGGACCTCACGAATGATTCGCGAACGTATCCGAACTGACCGAATCCGAACTAGATTTGAACACCCAACCTCGCTCTCTCGTAGGTAACTCTCTGACCAGATTGGTTTTTGTTTGATTTTGTATACACTTTATATTTAAATACAATTATTCAGTTAAAATTTTCTATTGGTAGTTGTTTAACTAGTGTTTTATGTGTTGATTTTTGTTTAAAAGTCTATAAATTCGTTTTGTAATACATTTATGCGATTAAATTGTTTACTTCTTGTTAAATAATCATGCTAAAATGTTTTTTTCCATCTTATTAGTCTCGTAATAAGGTCATAATACTTATCATTTTATCATATATGTAAGCCGAATTTTAAGTGCCGAACTCACATTTTTAAAACGAATATGCACGTACGTATGCCGTTAGAACCATTGTCAGAACAACGAACCGTTGACCGGATTTTTGACCGAATCCGACCTATCCGAATCCGTATAATTCACGTACTTATGCCGTCCCGAACTACTACCCGTACCCCGAATTGCTAACTAGGGTCGGTACCGAGTCTCTGCTCCAAGATTATACAGACGGAGACAAGTGAATTATTCACTCCCTCCGTTTTTGGAAAATAGATTAAAATGAAAAATTTATTAATAACACTTTTGCATAAACAGAGATAATATTTTATCTGAGTGGAAATTGGTTCACTCGAGGGCTGGCTGCGCATTTTCTTTTTTTTCTTTTCTAGAAAAATGTATATTAAAGAAAAAGTATATTATGCACATCAAATGGTCAAAGATACCTCCGTGAAGAAGAAGAAGAAGAACAAGAAGAACGGAAGCAATAGAGAAAGAACTAAAGGTGTCCCTATCAGAGTATCATGTGTGTGGGCGAAACTATGTCGCCACGAGGAAGGATCACGATAATGAATACGAGAAATCTGAATATTAGGACCAATATTGAATACATTCCTCCGGAGCACTTTTTCCGGGTACTAGATATCTATCCTTCATTCAAGATGAAGACACATGGAAAGCACTAACAAAATCGGCGGTCTAATTTGAAATGTGTAGTTGTGCATTTAATGCAAAGTCAGAAAACTTAGTTCGTCAGGACCACTGTTTGACCAGACAGGTGGCCAATGAGTATTCGTCGGAGGATAATATTACAGTGACATCACTAGCGAGGGTTATCAAACAAGCTTCATTGCGAAGTGTGCAATAGGTGGGGATAAACCCCGTTACAAGTAATTTTGTTGGGAAGGGATCCTCTAAAGACCAACAAGTATACCAGCGAGCGAAGTGAGCTGTTATCCACTAGCTACTTCTGCTTATACCAAGAAAATGTAAATAATATAATGAGTGTTAACTTGTTTTAGGATTCTTAGCAGAGAGAGATATTGAGAGCGTTCATATACCCTCAATGAGCACTGGCAATCTTTTTCAATCTTAGCGAAATTACCCCAGTGGACATAGGTTAAAACACTGAACCACGCAAATTACTTGTGTCTTTCATATTTAACTCCCGTAGCCACAAATGTAACATAATAACCTTTGTTACTTCATTGATATCTACTTTGGGTGTACTATGGGATTTCCTGCAGCTACACACCATAAATATAAATGATGGTTAATATCATCTATTGTTTTCCTCGTCTTCCATTTACCTTTGCATTTCTTTCTTTCCACACCTCCTAAACAATTGAAAATATCATCAGAGGTCAGACATGTTTTTTTATACCCCATAACTTAATTGATTTCCAAATATGAATCAAATATGGGATACCCACAGGCGTTACCCATTTCACTCCAATAGAATTGATAAAGTAGCTCCAAATGTTCATAACCCACGAGCAATGAAGAAATAAGTGTTGTTGACATTCACCACTATTGTTGCTGAAAACACATAAATTACTACTGATATTCACTCCCTTTGCTGCAACATCATACGAGTATGCACTGAATTCTGAAGTGCTTCCCATAATAGAAACATAACCTTAGGAGGTATTATTTTCTTTGCTAACAGACCATCACCAGCCCATCAACCCTGCTCCATTGATACGAGTTCATAAAGCTTACCAGCAACGTAATCTCCATCAAGGAAGTATTCTTCACCATGTTGCAGAAGCACCAAGTTTAGATCATCTTTGAGCTCCAATAAATCAATACCCTAAGCTGCATCCAAAGTTTTTCTAAACGTGAACTACCATGCATCTCCAATCACTTCCACAACGCTACAATTATTTGTAGACTCGAATTAAATATCCTTGGGTATTTTTACTTTATCGAGGCTTTGTAAAACCACCAATCATGCCAAAATATAGTTTCTCTTTTCCGTCACTTTCACTTCCACTTCCACATACACCTACAAGTCAGACCTACTTTGTAAAATCACTTGTCACATACTCCACTTATTGTTACATTAGTTTCAACATGAACACGAAAACTAACATCAGAACCATTTTATTATTAGGATGTTTCATTTAACTAATGTTATGGATGCTCTTTAAATTTCAACTTATTATGCGTTGAAAATATGAGAAATAATAATGACATAGTTTTTTTTAAAGGAGAGATAAAAAAAAAGTAATCAACTAAAATAATCAATAGGATGGTGGGAATGTGAACCCTTTTTTGGCGTACCTTTCTTTTTAAATGTTTTAGAATTGGAAACTACTCGTAATGAATTTTAATTTTAATAGTAACAAAAACTTCATATTAAGTGGAGAACATCTTCATTGAAAACATGGAGATCAAATGAGCTTGCAACCGATTAGTTATTCATTGACTCTTGCAGCACAAAGAATAATAGTAAACGATAATCAACATAAATTTCTTTTCACAATAAATAAGTTCTGAACAACATCAATCACACCCAATGAGTTTCGAGAAAAAAACAAGTTAAAACAGTGTTTTATTACACGTTACAACAAAAACTCTACAAACAAACAAGCATAGAAACAAAAGTCGGTAAAATATATTTCATTTTATCTTTTGATCAAGAGTCCATTAAAAAAAAATACCTCTAGTTAACTTATCATCAATACAATCCACACTTGATACACTTCAGAGTAATACCGGTTCTTGGTTCCTTTAATGGGTTTTTGTTGTCACTTTGTCTCAATGATTGGAAACATGATTGTGTTATCAATCTAGGCAATAGAGAATACAAGTTCCTTCCTCGATTACAGAGGATAGCTATACCTATTGTTCAAGAAGATTCAATTATCTTTCATAATAAAAGAGTATAAAATTGTTTTATTGTATCAGCCAAAAAATATTGTTGGAGGTTCCATAGATAATTCTGGTGTAAATTATTGGCATTGTTGAGGGATGGAGAAGTAATGTATTCGTATTGACAATTTGAACATGCTGGAGATGTATTTGCTAAGGGGGTCCTTCATTTGAGGGACATGGGAGAATAATGGGTTATAGTCTTTGGTGTGATTATGGAGTTTCTTGGTAAAATTCTTCGACCACTTGTTTCTTAACAAGGCGTTGCACAAAAAATCATGTTATAAGGGTTTTGGAATGGAGTATATACTATGTTATAAGAGACCAACAAATCAGCAAATTTCAAATTTGGTTACCAGAGAATGAAAAATATTTTTCTATGCTTGAGAATGAAAACTTAGTGTGTAGTATTAGACGTTAATGTACCTGAAGCAACAATGATTTATATTTCAATCATTCATCTCTGCTCATGTAACGAATCAAAACATACTCTTTTAATCTCAAGCATTTATAATTAATTACGTGTGCACTGATATGTTGTTTTTTTAAGTGTTGATTATATCCATTAATAAATTGATGTGTATTGCATTAACATATTGTTCAATCGTATATAATCACATGGTAAGAAGTTAATGCACATTTTTATTTAACATCTCATTAACAACACATGATTATGCTTCCAACTAGTTAAATAGAGAGTCAAGATTATTTTATTTTTTAAAAGGGAAGTTTATTTGATAAAATTGTTAGCGGTATTAACAGTTGCCACAAGATGGAATCGACTTTTCTAAGATGTTAAAGAAATTGTATTTACTTAAAAAAAAAAACGCGTAATCCAATTATTCTCAAGCACATATGAACAGGGCCGGCCCTGATATGTTAATGCCCCAAAGTGTAACACCAAAATGATGCCCTAAGGCCATGTAATAAAAAAATCAATATTGTTAGATCAATTTCTTAGCACCATAAATAAGCTAAGGCGCTATTATTTTATATTTATTTTTGATAATCAAGCATGCATTAGTATAAAACAAAATGCCGCATAAAACAAAATAAAATGTCGTGTTCTGTTTTGTTTGTCTGCTTCCAAAGTGGGTCTCCGTGAATACATAGCATCATCTATTAACACGTCCCCAAGTGAACGTTTTCCCACCCTAGATTAGCATTACCAACTATAACTTTGTTGACTTTTGTATAGATAGCGGACAAAGTTTTGATTTTGATGCCCAAATCCATGCTTCGGATGCTTCGTATCAGGGCCGGCCCTGCATATGAAGAACGTTAGAGGAAAAAAATAATAATTATCGATCATAATTATTGTTTTACCTAGTTGATCAAGCTGAACGAGAAAAAAAATATCAAGTTCCAAGTGTTTAGCCATTTTCCAACAAGAACTCTATTCATAATCAATATTGTGTAGTATAACCTTGCATTACGTACTTAACTTAGTTAAGATTTTAGCAAACATTTAAAGGTTACTAATTAAACTTTTGTTGGGTTGACTAGCATTTCCATCTTCGATATGGATCACCACCAAGTATATCTATCTTAGAAAATATTTGCAGTTATATAAATTTATAAACTAAAACAAAATAGTTTAACTTTTTTTAGGGAACACAACTTACTTAAGTTGAGACTGTGATACCAACTTATAAGTCGTTTTCACTCCAGTTTCAAAATGAACATGTGTTTGGGGCTAACTTTTCTAGTACCCTCCTCATTATTATGTTACTTAAATACTCACATCCACATGATCCATTTGTGCTTTTTGATTTCTCTTTAAATTGAAACCATTCATCTATTCCACCTCTCACTCGCATTCCATATATTTCTTCTTCTTCATCATCATCTTCATCTTCTTTCACTTTATTGATTTAGTAGCTTGTAGATTTTTCTGAATATGACTCCTAAAAAGGATCAGGGCATGAAGAAACAAAAATACCAGGGCAGAGAGAAATCTAAAAGCTCAAATTGGGTCTTTTCTGCTGGTTATGAGGGCTATGGTTTCAGCATCAAAGATGAAGCCACTCATATATAGGAAAATCAAAATGAAGGCACAAAGAAATCATTAAGTGGTGTGTGTAGTAATCTTGTAAATTCCCTAAGATCTGTTTTGTTAATTCCAGCATGATAACTTTAAAGGAGTTGATCTTGATGGTCTTGATCAATTCATTTGTATTGTGTTTCTAGTTATTATGATATGAAGTGCTCTAAAACAAATGATAAGCGATGAAGTAAAACTAATAAAACTAATAAAATAAATCAATAACTAAGAAGAAAAACCTAGGGTTACATATTCTAGCGCAATTATGCACAGCAGAGCATTCTAATCATTTTCCAATAACACTCTCCATAATATCTCGAGAAGATTTAGGAACAGGGCCCGTCCTGAGTTATTTTTGCCCCGAAGAGTACTTTTTTTGCACCCATAATTTTATTTCTTTACATCGCACGGTTTTATTAACTAAATATATATATCGATTCGGTTGCGGGGAGATATTTGAGCAATAATCTAAGTAGAACTAAGGGATTTCCCTTGGTGCAAATAGTGGCCGCTTGTGTGCATCTGGTGTTGTTAGCATGGCTATCACAAGTCCACCAGTACTTTTCCCACTGATGATATCAAACTAGTCTACAAGTCTTGCATCCAATTCCCATATAGTTGCACAACAGAAACCAAGATTAGCTACAAATGATGAGGTCGATATTGAGAATACAAACGGAGACAGAAAACATGCAGTACAGTCGATGCATTACTCATGGAATTCTTGTTATCTGTAGTTGAGCTTCATGGAACGCTAGAATCGTACTCGCAATGATTTCTTGGACACCTCCACCGTCAATACAGAGAACTCTGATTAGATTTGAAGGTGGCATTCGAACATTATGACTAGAATCCTCCACTTTATCCATGTCGATGAATAGGTTGATTATAAAATATATGAAATTAAAAATAAATAAATAGCAAACTAACTTTGAGTAATGATCCAACTAGAAATGAGGGATCTCCTTTGCTGCAAATAGTGGCCGGTTGTGGGCATCTGGTGCAGTTAGCATGGCTGTCAGAAGTCCACCGTACTTGTCCCACTGATGAGCCCCTAAATATTTTTTTTTTTTATCAAAACCCAATACAGTTTTTGTTTTGCCCCCTGAGCCTTATTACCCTAAAGTGAGACTTTTCTCAATTGGTCGGCCTTGTTTAGGAATCATATTTATGCCTCGGAAAATAAAACGTTTCAACTAATAAGTTTTCCTTACAAAACTAGCAACTTTCTTCACTTAAAGATTTCTAAAACAGAATATATAAAATCACTACAAAAGCATAAGGACATGGGAAGAAATATTATTATCACTTATAAACGGGACATATGACCAAAGAGATCTATTATTGAAAAACTAACGTAGGGCTTCTTTTATAGCTTTAGTAGGGAGAATTACTCCATTACAAAAGAGAAGGGAAAAAAAAAACTAAAACTAAACTAAACTACTACTTTTCTGAACTAAAACAATAAACTCCCATTTTTTATCTGCTTGTATACACATCATTGATTTCTCAAAAATCTTCATATTATTAACGTAGGATATTAAATCCATGCATATGTAATTCTTCACATGGCAAGTATGTGGACTTCTTAGCTAACATTCTTATTTCCATCCTTTTTTGTTTATTTTCTTCGTAAAATAAAATATCTTTAAATATCCTTTCATTAGAATCTGTATGAAGTAGAATAAAAATTTATAATAAAAATAAAATCCTTTCATTAAAATTAATATCTTCCAAATGATGTTGTGAATAAGTAAGTCTCCGCACTTTTTACACACGTGGTGGCAGTGTTTACCACACGCTCATATCTAAATATGGGTCCAATAAAATAATTCTCCATGTCGTTGTTCCTACGGGCTTAGCGTACATTCAACCACAAATCTCTTCATTTCTTCCATATTACGAGGTTTATTCCGCATTTTAGTCCAACGATCTTTGTTTTATAAGAAGCGCAAAACTATACAAACACCATCAAATATGTACAAAACAAAGAGCTAATAAATATAAATTAAGATATAAAAAGAACCCACAATTGGGGGATATCAAAACTAATTGGGGGATATGAATTACTTCCCCAACCAAAGGTGTCTGCTAAGGGGTGTTTTTCGGGGCGAAAATACTAAAACACCCTTCCCTCAAAATAAAAATTAAAAAACTTAAAATCAAAAAAACAAAAACATATCCCCCATTTCCATCTTCACCTCTTATTAATGAACCCACAATTAGGGGATTTGAAACCTAAATATTCCCCACTCCCTTTCAAATTCTCTTCTCCTTTTCTACCGGCTCCTCACTTTGAAAACGATTTTTTTTTTAACATTCGGAAGTGATGAAGACCATGCCGGAAGTGATGAATACCATGCCGGAAGTGATGAATACCATGTCGGAAATTATGAAGACCATGCCGGAAGTGATGAAAACCATGCCGGAAGTGATGAATACCATGTTAGAAATGATGAAGACCATGCCGGAAGTGATGAAGACCATGCCGGAAGTGATAAATACCATGTCGGAATTGATGAAGACCATGCCGGTAGTGATGAATACCATGCCGGAAATAAATTTTTTTACATTGCCGGAAGTGATGAAGACCATGCCGGAATTGATGAAGACCATGCCGGAGATTGGTGTCGGCATGCTTGGTAACTAACGTTCAACGCTGTAACTTAATGAAGGCATGCTCGATAGAAATCTATCAATGCCGGTATTCAAGTGAAAAAAAAAACAAGTTTCTGGATACTTTACATCATGTGCAGGCATAGAAATTTAAGCATCATACTATGCCGGCATAGGTACCGGCATGCTCGAGAATTAACTGACTGTGCCGGCAATGGACTGATTAAAACCAAAAAAAATAGGTTTTGAAGATCAAAACCAGAAAATTTTGTTACGAGCCCCCGGACCCCCCGGATAGTGGCAAACATTTATGAAAATTTCCAACAAATGCCGGCATGGTTTTTTGGTTGAATACCATGCCGGCACCGAGCTTTTTCAGCTACAAAAATGGTGGATTCAAAGAAAAAAAAAATCAAATTTTCAACCTCTTAGCAACAATTCTTTCTTCACAATCATCTTCCATTTTCACACAAAAATTTCAACTCAAAAATATTTTTCCCTCCTTCTACTCTCACCTCACACAAATTCAAATAAAAATACACACTAATCTATCCCCCAAATACTTAAGATTTTCCTAATTATTATTAACCACTAAACCTGATTAGTGAGGGCTATATTTGGAATTAAAAAAATAATTACATAAGGGGTGACACAGATTTGATATATGGATCCAGTTTTTGTCATGTAGCTATATCCCCAATTAGTTTTGATATCCCCCAATTGTGGGTTCTATAAAAATGACGTGTTTACACACTCATTAGTATAAAATATGGATTTTAAACTCCATCTCTACTTGAACTTGAACATGTTATAGTAGCAACTAATTTAAACAAGATCTCATGCACATAAGACAGATGATATATGCATACAACTATGAAACTTTATACCGTCGGTTATCATGTTGTGATTTTGGTTGGAACCTAACAACCACATCTTTGATAGAAAGATTCTTTGTATATATAGCTCATAACTTACTAGTTATATGGTGAAGCATATGATATAATCTCGGGCATCGGTTCGTAAAATAAAAAGATTTATATTTTAAACATCCATGAGCTTCAGATTTTTATTTTCTCTTTCCTTCATATATTTTTTGTCTCTTGCACATTCCGCCTTAGATGGTCTCCCTTGTACCCCTATTTTTATTTTTGTTAATGCATTCTTCTTTACCAATCGAAAAAAATAAATAAAATAATAATAATCACTATGTTTTTTAGAAACAATTTAATTTTTTTGCCGAATTTACATATGTAAGACACATTTTGAATGGGTTAATATACTTCTAAATATTTAGCAAATGAACAAGATTATCGTATATCAAACAACATTTCCAAATTATCTAGTTTTTCTTGAACTATCTTCTCTCGATCACGACCTTCAGAGATTTCATTTTCAAATCCTCATATTTGTTTGAGATAATCACTTGCACCAATAATATCAGGTTTCTTTTGCATGTCTTTATTCTCAATATGAAATATGTATTATTGAACTTTGTTACTAAATAAGGAATTTTCATTTTCCAAAATTTTCTAATGGCATTCCTTAAAAAGTTTATTAGCAACTGGATTTTCATGGAATATGTATTCGTCAAAGTCAGAATCTGTGTCCTGATAAGATTTTCCAGCAGCATATGCAACCTCGTGCCTCTTACGCTATATATAATAATCATCATGCATATCATCAAGAGTTGCAATATATGGTGGTTGTAGTCTCCGCTAGGGCATACAGATGATAAATGACCGAAACCAAGACAATTGAAGCATTGGACATCATCATCAAACACAAGTTCGAGACTTATGATAAGGAGATGATGTATCTTTAGAAAATGTGTTCTTCTTGTTCCTAAAGATTTTTATAAATTGTCTTGTAGTATCATCCTTAAGTGCCAGGCATACTAAATTTACCATCAAAGGAACTAGTATTATTTACAGCTTTAAGAGAAATACTTATCTAATTTTCAGACCGGTGTTCATTATAAAAAAATCTTCAATTTGCCAACTAGAACACTCTTTGTTAGTTGTGAAAGATCATTTGCTTCTGTGATGGCGTGATTTTTAGACTCGTACGGTAAAGACTTAAGAATTTTACACACAATGTCTTTCTCGAGAACAATTCTTCCTACAGAATGTGAGGAGTTCACTATCTGAGATAATTTTTGGTTAAATTAATTAAAGGTATCATCATCAGACATACGGAGATTTTTCTAGTCTAAAAAAGCGGGGGTCTAACAACCACACCCTCTGTATGGACAAAATCCAATTAATTCCAAGAGAATCAACTAGACAGTCAGACTTAATTAATGGAAATATATCCAAGAGTTGTATCTTTGTTTATCAATGTAATCAACAAATCAAACAGATAGAATCCGTGAGCCTGATAATAATGAGAAATAACTTGAACGGTACCAAAGACCAATGTTCAAGTGTCAATCAATTTATATCAACAACCAAAGGTTGGATTATCTAATTGATTGAACTACGCATAACCTGTGATATTTCAATTATATAAACAAATATAATGCGGAAAAGAAATAACACAGACACCAGAAATTTTGTTAACGAGGAAACAACAAATGCAGAAAAACCATGGGACTTAGTCCGGATTTGAACACCATATTGTACTAAGCCGCTACAGACACTAGCCTACTGCAAGTTAACTCGACTGGAATGTAGTTGAGCCCTAACCAATCTCACACTGATAAAGGTACAGTCGTGTTCCTTACGTCTATGAATCCCAGCAAGATTCTACGCACTTGATTCCCTTAGCTGATCTCACCCACAACTAAGAGTTGCTACGACCCAAAGTCGAAGACTTGATAAACCAATTTTTCTCACACAGAAAAGTCTATTGAATAGATAAATCTGTCTCCCACAGAAATACCTGTAAGTTTTGTTCCGTCTTTTGATAAATCAAGGTGAACAGGAACCAATTGATACAACTGACTTATATTCCCGAATAACAGCCTGATAATATCAATCACCTCACAATAATCTTAATCGTATGGTAGCAAAACAAGATAATGTGGAATCACAAACGATGAGACGAAGATGGTTGTGACTACTTTTTGTGTTGCCTATCGGAAATTAAATGTCGAGCAAATCTTAGAGAAGATAATACTCAATACGATAGAACAAAGCAAGATCAGAACACGCAACTACAGAGAAAATAGTTGGGTCTGGCTTCACAATCCCAATGAAGTCTTTAAGTCGTTAACCTATAATGGTTTTAGGAAAAACCTAGGTTAAAGGAGAATCGACTCTAGTCGCAACTAGTATCACATAGGAGGTGTGGGGATTAGGTTTCCCAGTTGCTAGAGTTATCCCAATGTTACCTTGGTAACAAAGCATTCAATATTCACCATTAGATGAAAACCTGATTAGACTCAAGCGAATATCTTTCAACCGTTAGATCAAACTTAGCTTGTAATACACAAATGAAAAGTGACTTCATTTAGAAATGAGTAACCGTACCTAAACGTGTACACCTTGTTGGCTCAACAATAGTGAAAAGGCGAGGGTACCCAAATATACCTCAAGCTAAAACTTTTCCTACCTATAAGTCCTTTCTTCGAAAGTGATTGTCTATGGACTGAGTCGAGACAATGCAACTAATTGGTTCACACTTCGTGTGATCGTCTATGGATACGAGATCGAGACAATACAACAACGAAGTATGTTTACTTGATAAAAAGGTTCGGACTTAACCAAACACAATAGGATTGCTTATCAAGTAAATAGGAATTAACGTTTGTGTAATTTACTTTAATTATAGTAAAACAATTATATTGCGGAAATATAAAGTAAATGACACAGCAAGATTTTGTTAACGAGGAAACCGTAAATGCAGAAAAACCCCGGGACCTTGTTCAGAATTGAATACTCTCAGGATTAAGACGCTACACAAAATTAAACCTAACTTCGTATAGTTGAGACCAAGCAACTAAACCTATAGTTCACCTAGTTCTGTCTGTATTCCCACGCTTCCAACTTATGAATAAGTCACGTACTTGGAACAATTCTTTTGGTTCGTATTCCAAACAGTAAAGGAACAACAAATATGTTTGGTATCAACTCTCTTCAACCAAGTGATATGAGTTAGACAAAGTCTCTTCTGTTTATCTTAACATAAACTCCTTCGTCAGGTTCTTAGATTTATATTATACTCAACTACCGAAGTAATTGTTAAGATTTTGCAATCAATACTTTAATCACAAAGAATTGTATTGATGCCGATCTACACAACTAATCAATCCAATCTACCACAAGGATAAACCGATTATAGTTGGATCCTCTTATACCGAAACAAGTATTGTGCACACCAAAGATTATGAACCCCAAATCAGAAATCTTCAATATCTTCTTTGTCTTCAAATCTTCTTAGATCTTCAATAAACACCTGCACACAGGAACTTATATCTCTTGTGATCAATCACGCACAGAACGGAGTCTGTTAACAATGGATTATCACAAGATCGTCTTTAGCACTAACAACAGTCTAAAGATCCCTGTCGAAACTTCGATCTAGTTTGAGCGAATCTTATATCAGAAGAGAAGATTCTCAAGCATAAACAAACTAGGTGCAATCAAAGTTCAACCACCATTAGTCAATCAAATCTCGAAAACAAAAGATAAACCGCGATTATCTAGTTTCCCACCAACGGTACTCGTAGAGCTTCTCAATCCCAAAGAAGACTTTAAACTGAGCGGCCGTAAGAGATTTTGCCTAATTAGTTTACTCTCCTCTTCGAATAGGCGGCTACACCAGTAACAACACAACCGAGGAAGTTTGCTCTCACGAAGGATTAGTTTTCTAGAAATGCAAACTTCAAGTATTTATAGAAAAGGAAGTTTGGACACCAAGGAATTTCCAAAACCGAAAATATTCTCAAAGATATTCAATACATTCCAAATTTGGTTTTCATAATTCCTGAAAATGCTCTGGGAAAAATAATGATCGAAAATATCTCTGGAAAATCTCAACTAGTAAATGCACATTACTAATTCTTATTTTCCTAAAATAAAATTAACAACCTTAAATAAAAGATTCTTAACTTATTTATTTCGATCCTGGGATTTTTTTCTTCCGTAGCTATTAAGGAATAACTTTGAACAATAAAATATAAACATTACTGCACGTGTTCAAAGTATGCCGACATCCTTACTTTGTAAGTCCTCTTTCATACTTACAATCTTGAAACCGATTTGCCACACTTCCAAACAAGTTTAGAATTGGTTCATCTGACTTTCAAGAACTATGCGATTGATTAAGAAACACTCAATCACAAATCATGGGTTTCACGGTTCTACCAAAACAAGTTTCGGTTCTACCTCCATGTGAGTCTTGTGCATAGTCACACTAGCTTCCCAAAATTCGGTTGACTAGGTACTAGGATCGGTTCCCCACATATATATGGTATCTAACTTATATGTGTTGCACATGTTCATAGGATCGGTTACCCTTTGCCTAAAAATGTGTTGCACTTGTTCATTGGATCGGTTCCCCTTTCTGCTATAAACCTTGCCGCACCTCATACAATGATCGATTACCCTTTGTAATGTGTTGCACCTCTTCATAGGATCGGTTCCCCTTTACCCCATTCGGTTAAACAAAACACAAACTCGATCATACCATCTTAGGTGATTAATTAAGATCGGTTTCACTAATAAAAGTCATACCAATACATAAGTCAGGCCTTTGTGAATAGTTTTACCAAGAACACGAACAAGTCATGAGCGGTTATACTAATCACACATATTGGATGTTCACAAGATATGCAATAAATAACAATCCCAATAACACCTGGCGATTTCCTTTTCGATTCATAAACAAGTTTATGAACTTACATCCTTAAAACACATGTAAAACATTGTTTCCTAGGATGAAATCCTCACCTCATACCCATACATAATCACAATAGCATTCAAACGATTATGTCGATATCTTATCTACAAAGTTTAATGGTTAAGCAATAAACTTCATATTGTATTCCTTAATACTATATATATCTAGAGTGTTCATGTTTTGCAGTTTTGTTTTCAATATGCACGACTTGAAAGATACGTTAGGGAATGAAACAGTTCAAGTCAAATATCACTAACCTCAAGTGGAAGGATGATGTTGTCGTTGTAGCTTCTTAATTCTCACTTCTTCAAGTCTTCACAATACTTGTAATGTCTCATATCCTAATACTTTCAAGCTAACCTATACTAAGTTGACTCTAGTACATAATCAAGCGACTCTTAAAATGAGTTTTGATTCACTAAAATATGACAACCAAACTTGACATACCAACGCTTGGTGGGTCAACCGATCTATGCTCTAACAAATAGATAATCGAAGTTAGCCATATGAACACTTTCATATCAATCTTGTTCATCTTAAGACAACTAGTTCAAATGACTCAAATGAAACTATTTATAGACTTGTTCAATTGTTTATATTCTCATAGAAGTATACAAGACACAATTGAAGCAAAATCGATTTTGATTAACTCGACTCAATTCATGAACATTATAGCCACGGTTTGCAAAAGATTATATTCCTTATTTTATAAATGTATTAGTTCATTAACAGACCGATTTTAGAACTTAACCCACTCAAGTATGCAAACGTGTACGCATACGCATACCTAAGTAGACGGACTTGGCCTGGGTTCTCCAGTATGCGAACTTGTACGCATATTATCGTACACCACCAAACTCAGTTGAATTCCCGGACTTGAAATTACGCCGTTACACATACGGGTATGCATACTAAGTTCCCGGACTTCAACTACCAAACCAGTACGCATACGGGTATGCATATAATGGTTCCCAGACTTGGAATAACTTGCAACAGTTAGCATACAAGTACGCATACTGTGCTATATCCAATTAATGGTTAAATATTCTAAATTCCCATTTCAATCATTGAAACATTCTTAGAAGATGACAATAGCTTTCTCACACAAACTATTAGCTTCAAAGCATTTTTCAAGTGATCGAATGATAAATACTAAACATTCCGATTCTATACCAAATGACTGTCTCACACAAATCATATAAGATGTTACCAGGTGATTTTCACATGATCATATCTTTTGACTTTCGTCAAGAATATAAGATGAACTTGGTTAAACCGAAAGCTTACTAATACATATTTCGAGAAATATGTAAGCGAGTTAAACTCAGCTCGAAATATCAAATGTGTATAATCGAAGTCTATATAGCCATACGACTTTTGTCTCAAATAGCAGATAGAGTAGAAATAGACTTCTGAATGATAGATGAGTTCAAGTCTCCACATACCTTTTGTTGATGAATTTCCACAAGCTCCCCTTAGTAGTTCTTAGTCTTCAATCGATGAACGCCGTGAAGTCTAAATTAAGCTCAACTACACATTTTATCCTAATCCGAGACTTAGCTACACCAAATCAACTGTTTTGAGACACATATTTCCGTTGTTATGAATTTAAAAGACATAAATAAGTGTCTCAAATCGTGCGTCCGGAACGCTTTGAGACGGATAAACAGACACTTATAAGTGTCTCTTAATTAATTAAAGAGACGCATTTTAAGCGTCTCTTAAAATCGTTAGCGACACTTTATTATTGCGACAGATAAATTAATTAAGAGACGTTTATTCGGGTAGCCTTAGTTTCAAAGGCAACACATAAATATCTGTCTCAAAATATTTTTCCACATATAGATTTTTGTTTAATACACTTATATCCGTCTCAAAATTAAATTAGATTTTAAAAAAAAATATTTTTCAATTTGGATTTTCCAGAATCAAAATATCCCGCACCTGCACATTTCATTTTCTGCACCTGGATACAGGCACCTACCCAGCCATTCCATTTTCCATCAAATTTGAAATACAAAAGCACAATCCATAAATGATCAATTTCACAACAATTACATATGTAAAATACTCGAAATTATACAAAAAATAGTTACTTTTGTAACTGCAGGTCTCTCACTACAATGTTGGATCAATAAAAATTAGCTACTTATATAATCGCAAGTCTCTCACTACCATCTTTGGATCAAAGTTGAGCATATTTTGGTATTGAATAACATCATACTTCCTCTAAACTTGTTCAGCCTAATATCATGGGACTTCATCTACATTATACAGGAAATTAAGAAAGGAATTACCTACAACTTGTTAAATCCCACTACTCATAATTAAGATGGAACGTATCTGACATAAGTTTGAGGTCTCGAACAACTACAAGCCCACTTGCACCTCCCGCACGGCCAACTTCCTTGTCTAAACCAGTTCCAGGGAACATAACACCTATATCCTTTACATTTTGTTTGTAATCTGAAGAAAACAAAATCAAAGAAAAGATGTAAACACATGAGTGACAACCTTGATGTAGATCTTCAGTCAATCAGTTTAAGATCAGACTGAGACAAGTACCAAATGTAGAGGCACCTTGAAGGATCAAGCATGCAGTTTGTGGTGTTGTGAAGTACCTCTTTACCATTTGATACAGGAAGCTTGTAATTACCAAGTCGGATAAAATGCCAACTGCAGCAATGCCAGCTTTGACAAAACGATCTGAAACATGAGCAGTTGAAGGAATGTGATCTTTCTGAATAACACATACATCATTCACTACAGAACTCCCAGAACCCAATCTCAACGAAGGGCTCGGAACATATAGAACATGTATGGCGGTGGCTTAGCACCATTCTCGGTCTTACAGCCAGTTGTTCCAATTGCATCTCTAGAAAGTGTAGCTTCATTACTGACTGAAGATCTAGAACCTAAGGTGGAATCCTTATGTGGAAGAAAAACTCTGTTATTTCTGAGCTGCTTCCTCGGAGCATAAGTTTCATCTTCGGGGTGAGGACAAGGACTTTCGTCTGCTCCACCTCTATAATGTCTCTCAAATTCTATCTAAAATCAGAACTTATAACTATCATGTGCCAAGAATTTATCGTGATCCGACTACTCACTCAACTAATTCTTTGGCGATAGACCCAATAAGCATTTCATTCATAAGTCATCTGCGTAACACACCAAACACGAGAACAAAGTTCAAAGCCAAGACAACAACAATAAAAATAAAAACAAGGATTACAACATTACCAATTTGGTAACTCTATGAACCAAAACATATCAATAGCATTATAGTATTTCAACTTACACATGATTGTGAGTTCAACAAAGGGAAGATCGAGCTTCGCTTTCTCGAGACCGAAAAAGAAACATCATTTATTAATAAATGAGAAACGAAAGTAATAACACTCAAAACAGCTCTGACAGTGACTACCTATCCAAGCATGGGATCCTAAGAGCCATTCCAAGAACTTAATCTTCTTATAGTATAGGATCCATTCCTACAGTCACCCAACATATTAATTAAAACTTAACCATGACCATCTCATTCATAGCCATCCATGCTACAATACACACATACTTCAATTTGGGTGCACTATATCATGTGAATCCCAAACGCCGTCTACATGTACCAAATAAAGTTCCTGCCATAAACATAAAACAACTTTGATTATAATAGAAAATTAAAGTTCAAGACTAGCTTTCATTGTGTAGGATAAAATTGGAGAAATCAGACTACAAGAACATAAGTGTAGGATAGAATTGGACCTGAAAATACCACTTGTGAGCAGACTCTCCTTAATGTCCACCAACCTTTGAATTAAGTAAAAAGATGCAAAGCAAAGTAGTTAATACCGAGTAAAAATAGATCCTTTTCCCTCCTCCTTTATCCAGGGCTTGGGGACCAGGCGGTGCAAGCATTGGCGGAGTTAAAAAGGTTTTGGTCAAACACCAAATTAATAAGATATATTATATTGAGTAAATACAGGCAGTTACAAACCCCAAAAAAAAACCTATCCTCATTGTGCTAGACAACACAACTAAGGCTGAAACAAACAAAAAAGGACACTAACAAGCAAATTCTTAGATGCAACAAGTGGAATTTGCCATGTGCTAGTGTCAAACCTATCCTTGTTGCGCAAAAGAAACAAATAGAGCCGAAATAACAAAAAAGAACAAAAAAAAAGAAGGAAATACTATTGTTCAGTGCCAACTGGGTTGCTATGCTTGTGTGGAACCTATCACTGTTGCGCAAAAGAACACAAAAAAGAATACAAACTAGGAAGATATTACTCCCTGATTGGCATCGATTGCAACCTAACTGCAGACCACACCACCCAAGTAGGGATTTCTATGTCTCTCAAATGCACCCATCCATTTCCTTGTGGACCATCCCATACTAACGCAGACTGATCATACACTTCCTCGATAAAGACCCTCTTTTCTGTTGGCATCACCTTTCTAGAATGACAATAATCGCCGCCAGCGATACACCCTGATGCAACAGCTTTTCCTCTATTATCTAGCATTTCAACTTGCAAGGAAGGAGACTCATTACTTAAATTGTCGGCATGATCCAAGTTATCATCAGTTGGGTGACCTAAGAGAGAATTGGACCCTTTTTCTGGGCTGGGAGTTCCTACACGAGCTGATGATGTAGGTTCCTTGCGTTTCAGGCAGGTCAAAATCTCCTAATAACAAGAATAGATAAAATCATTACATATTAAATGCTGAACTTGGATATTAAATGCTGAACTTGGACTCAGCCTTCATTCCTAAATCTATCAGCATAGCTTTCATTGTTGGGTATTTTTCAGGGAAAGTGTTGCCTTCTGGGAACCATTTTTTCAGTCGTCCCAAGAGGTACGTAATACTATTTCCTGACCAACCAAACATCTTTTTAATATCTTTGCAGTTCTACAATTACACTAAGTGTTGTTTCATCACCCTCATAACCCAGGATAAATCTTTTCCTTGGCTAACTCCTTATACTTGTGGTATTTCTTACCTAAGTCGTGCAAATCAGTGTCATTTACATCCTTGTCTAACCCTTCAAATACTCCATAGGCCTTGTCTACAAAGTCCCCTAACCTACATTGTTCATCTGAAATATTATCTTCTGTATGTTCCTCACCTGATATTTCTACATCTAAATTTTCCTCTACATTTTCCTCTACGTGTTCCTGCACTACTTCTGATGCTAATGTGGTGGATTTCTCCCCATGTAGAGACCAAATTACATATGACTTGTCTATTGAGTGTACTTCCAAATGATACTTCACTAGGGAAAAAGAAGAGAGAGTTCTTATTTCGACATATTCGACTGGGACAAGGACATAATGATGAACTTCTTATCCTATTACTATATGCAAAATCTATAAAATCAGACACCCTTTTTTGTAGACGTCACTAAACCTATCTTCTTCATTCATCCAATCTTTGTCACCTACTTGCACCATTCTACAATAACACATAACATAGTATGTCAATCCGGGACCCCTCCCTTAGAAACATAATCGAATATTCATACATACAAGTAATTCGACATATCAATAGAGTACAACCTAAAAGTGAAATGCATACAATCTTTGAAGCGACGGAATAGGTGATACTACACATTGTCAAGCAAACACATATAACTCATGTTGCTTGCGATGTACCTATACAACCCACACAATCATACCACAAGATGATAACAGAACACGAAAACAACAAACATGGAAATCAGTTCATAAAAACATAAATCAAACAAACAACTTGCAAAATATAGAGAGAAAAACAAAAAACAAATAGGGTTAGAGCTAATACCTGAATCTTCAAAGATTTTACTTCAAACTTCTTCTAAAAATTTCTAACACGGAAATCAGAAATCAAAATGTTAGGGTTTATCAATCAAAATAATTTCAAGTTATAAAGAGGAAAAAAACAAACAAATAGGGTTAGAGGTAATACCTGAATCTCCAAAGATTACTTCAATCTTTTTCTGCAAATTTCAAACACAAAAATTAGAAATCAAAGGGTTCATCAATAAAAATAATTTCGATTTATAGAGAGAAAAAAACAAACAAATAGGGTAAGAGGTAATACCTGAATCTCCAAAGATTTTACTTCAATCTTCTTCTGCAAATTTCAAACACATAAATTAGAAATCAAAATTTTAGGGTTTAACAATCGATATGTCTCAAATTGGGCCATATGGTGTAGTGTCTCAATCCCAAAGAAGACTTTAAACTGAGCGGCCGTAAGAGATTTCGCCTAATTAGTTTACTCTCCTCTTCGAATAGGCGGCTACACCAGTAACAACACAACCGAGAAAGTTTGCTGTCACGAAGGATTAGTTTTCTAGAAATGCAAACTTCAAGTATTTATAGAAAAGGAAGTTTGGACACCAAGGAAATTCCAAAACCGAATTATTCTCAAAGATATTCAATACATTCCAAATTTGGTTTTCATAATTCCTGAAAATGCTCTGGGAAAAATAATGATCGAAAATATCTCTGGAAAATCTCAACTAGTAAATGCACATTACTAATTCTTATTTTCCTAAAATAAAATTAACAACCTTAAATAAAAGATTCTTAACTTATTTATTTCGATCCTGGGATTTTCTTCCTGTAGCTATTAAGGAATAACTTTGAACAATAAAATATAAACATTACTGCACGTGTTCAAAGTATGCCGACATCCTTACTTTGTAAGTCCTCTTTCATACTTACAATCTTGAAACCGATTTGCCACACTTCCAAACAAGATTAGAATTGGTTCATCTGACTTTCAAGAACTATGCGATTGATTAAGAAACACTCAATCACAAATCATGGGTTTCACGGTTCTACCAAAACAAGTTTCGGTTCTACCTCCATGTGAGTATTGTGCATAGTCACACTAGCTTCCCAAAATTCGGTTGACTAGGTACTAGGATCGGTTCCCCACATATATATGGTATCTAACTTATATGTGTTGCACATGTTCATAGGATCGGTTACCCTTTGCCTAAAAACGTGTTGCACTTGTTCATTGGATCGGTTCCCCTTTCTGCTATAAACCTTGCCGCACCTCATACAATGATCGATTACCCTTTGTGATGTGTTGCACCTCTTCATAGGATCGGTTCCCCTTTACCCAGATTCAGTTAAACAAAACACAAACTCGATCATACCATCTTAGGTGATTAATTAAGATCGGTTTCACTAATAAAAGTCATACCAATACATAAGTCAGGCCTTTGTGAATAGTTTTACCAAGAACACGAACAAGTCATGAGCGGTTATACTAATCACACATATTGGATGTTCACAAGATATGCAATAAATAACAATCCCAATAACACCTGGCGATTTCCTTTTCGATTCATAAACAAGTTTATGAACTTACATCCTTAAAACACATGTAAAACATTGTTTCCTAGGATGAAATCCTCACCTCATACCCATACATAATCACAATAGCATTCAAACGATTATGTCGATATCATATCTACAAAGTTTAATGGTTAAGCAATAAACTTCATATTGTATTCCTTAATACTATATATATCTAGAGTGTTCATGCTTTGCAGTTTTGTTTTCAATATGCACGACTTGAAAGATACGTTAGGGAATGAAACAGTTCAAGTCAAATATCACTAACCTCAAGTGGAAGGATGATGTTGTCGTTGTAGCTTCTTAATTCTCCACTTCTTCAAGTCTTCACAATACTTGTAATGTCTCATATCCTAATACTTTCAAGCTAACCTATACGAAGTTGACTCTAGTACATAATCAAGCGACTCTTAAAATGAGTTTTGATTCACTAAAATATGACAACCAAACTTGACATACCAACGCTTGGTGGGTTCAACCGATCTATGCTCTAACAAATAGATAATCGAAGTTAGCCATATGAACACTTTCATATCAATCTTGTTCATCTTAAGACAACTAGTTCAAATGACTCAAATGAAACTATTTATAGACTTGTTCAATTGTTTATATTCTCATAGAAGTATACAAGACACAATTGAAGCAAAATCGATTTTGATTAACTCGACTCAATTCATGAACATTATAGCCACGGTTTGCAAAAGATTGTATTCCTTATTTTATAAATGTATTAGTTCATTAACAAACCGATTTTAGAACTTAACCCACTCAAGTATGCAAACGTGTACGCATACCTAAGTAGCCGGACTTGGCCTGGGTTCTCCAGTATGCGAACTTGTACGCATATTATCGTACACCACCAAACTCAGTTAAATTCCCGGACTTGAAATTACGCCGTTACACATACGGGTATGCATACTAAGTTCCCGGACTTCAACTACCAAACCAGTACGCATACGGGTATGCATATAATGGTTCCCAGACTTGGAATAACTTGCAACAGTTAGCATACAAGTACGCATACTGTGCTATATCCAATTAATGGTTAAATATTCTAAATTCCCATTTCAATCATTGAAACATTCTTAGAAGATGACAATAGCTTTCTCACACAAACTATTAGCTTCAAAGCATTTTTCAAGTGATCGAATGATAAATACGAAACATTCCGATTCTATACCAAATGACCTGTCTCACACAAATCATATAAGATGTTACCAGTGATTTTCACATGATCATATCTTTTGACTTTCGTCAAGAACATAAGATGAACTTGGTTAAACCGAAAGCTTACTAATACATATTTCGAGAAATATGTAAGCGAGTTAAACTCAGCTCGAAATATCAAATGTGTATAATCGAAGTCTATATAGCCATACGACTTTTGTCTCAAATAGCAGATAGAGTAGAAATAGACTTCTGAATGATAGATGAGTTCAAGTATCCACATACCTTTTGTTGATGAATTTCCACAAGCTCCCCTTAGTAGTTCTTAGTCTTCAATCGATGAACGCCGTGAAGTCTAAATTAAGCTCAACTACACATTTTATCCTAATCCGAGACTTAGCTATAAGTAGACTAGAAATCAAGACTTATAGTTTTGGCAAATAAACTTGACAAACAATCTTAAGATAGTAACGCTTGCGAGTTTTACCGAGCAGTGCTCTAACAAAATCGGATAATGATAGGATTTTAACCTATATATTGAATAATCGCAATCGCACGAAGTCTACAATGTAAAAAACATCAAGTATCGGTCGAACCCACTAGGAGCGATAGAAAATACCGTAACCAATTTTCGTAATCGACTAACTAAACAAGATATGAATCTCAGTTTTTAAATGAATAAAACAAAGAAAATAAACTAAACTAATAAAGTAAAATAAATTCAACGGGAAAAAGGTAACCAGGGATTATTGTATCCACCACTATTTCTATTCAATTACTGAAATAAAACATAATTCATGAATTATTTATTTTCCGTCCTACTGACATCACCTATTATAAGTGATAGAGTCGCAAATATCACTTGGACACCCTAAGCATGGAACATCGAAAGACTAAACCCAAGCATGTACCATCAAATTGCATTAGTGAAAAAATTATAGGAAACTAAATATAAGTTCACAAAAATACCTGGTTATTCTAAGCATACCCCATCAAAGGATTCAACCCAAGCATGGATCCGGAGTATCTGAATAAGTAGACAAATATATTTGCAATCCTATAAATTAAGCACGTAGTATTGTACATAACCGGTGAAGCAACAACTAATTTCATCATTAAATCGATATATAAAATCATGGAATTGATTTATCCAAATCATAATAGTTTATGTTCTATAAATCAATTCAATTAACTTAATCTCCATGTGATTTCAACATAAACCCTCGTTACAAAAATCTAACAAGACATGAATCAAATGAAACTGAAACCAACAAGGAAACTAAAACTTCATAACCCCTTTCCCTTCTAAGCTCTGTAGTCGCCTCCCTTCCGGCGTCGGTCTTCCACCTTCTAGTACTGTCGTCCAAAAATTGGCGGAAGAACTCCCCCTATTACAACCGGAACCTTCACCTTTTTATTACTTCAGTTCCCTCATTCCACATAGAGAGCGACATCAATCTCGTCGTGCCTCAAGATCATTAGTCCAACAATATAAAGAATTTCGTTGTACCATGTTATAGTGTGTAACCAACGAGCAATACTAAATGAATTTTTTATGTATTTTATAACTTGTCTTTATGACACACGCAAAAACGTGTTGAGCAACAGACCCTCAACCACCCTCACTATGACAATATGATCATAATATCATATCACATTGAAAGTGGGTGCAAAGTATGTAAATACTAAAATTTTCATAGGGTATCTGAAATCCAGTTCACACAGCATAGATATTTTCTAAACCAAATGCCATAATGATATATGCATGGTCAAAATACAGTACCAATAAGGAATCATCACGTGCTTAATAGGGGAAATCAATTTCCCTCATCTCATGGGCACAGTAGTCTTATTAGTTTTCGAAAGTGCAACTAGGCACACTGCACTAATTCACGACCAAAATCCAGTAGGTACACTATCTCTTAGCTCAACAACACCATGTCCTTCCTTTCCCTAACACTTCATTTGCCTCTCAGTGATTTAACAAAGAAAACAACTCTTTGCTCCACCACTCTTTTTTTATCTGTGAGTAGTATAACACTTCATTTGCCTCCCATTGATTTAAAAAAGAAAACAACTCTTTGTTCCACCAGTCTTTTTTTTTATTTGTGAGTAGTGTTGAGTATGTTATATATATGCAGAATATGATCTTTTCATCGCAAACATCATTTTGATCCTTATTTAGCCTTTTATTGTTCCGGATGACTGGATTTGCTTGTATTTCCTACAAATGACTCAAAACAATCTTATTAGAAAAATAACGAGGCCTAGTTAATGTAGTAATGAGTATAATTGTGTTGCTTTTATGTGCTTATCAGATGCTATAGGTTTTGAAGCGTCGCTTTTTTCTCTATGGTATTCCCTTCGAAAATGATATCCAAGATATCCCCAGATTCTTTTGAAGTTTCAATGTAGTCGCATGATTTTGGAGATCTTAGAGTATGGCATGTATAATAACATTCAATCCATCCGAACCGTAGCGCCCCCTAAGCTAGCAGCTGACTAATCTAAGAGATTAACTACATAAAGAGGCACTAACGATCTAAAACATCTAATTAAACATTAAGAAAGAAGTTCTAAACAAAGATTAATCCGAATCTAAACCCTCTCTGAAATAAATACAAGAACTCCTCTCAAGTGTTACATATTCAATAGTGAGTTGGTTTACAAATAGAATATAAACACAAAATAATATATCGGAAGCTAACCAACTAACGAAACCAAATCCTCGAAGCCTTTATCGCCACGTGCACATCTTGAATCTGTCTCTGAAACTGAAACTGGGAATTGAGTGAGCACATCATCCCGAAGGGTTCCCAACAGAAATAACAACTAACTTTCAAGTAATCACTAGAATGATTTAAAGACAATGCAGGTTTTGTAGAAAACCGATAAATCAAGGAAAACAAATAAAATATATTAAAAATAATAAGTGGTACTGAAATATAAAGTTCTACCAACCATTAAACCGGCACACATTCACAACATAAATAATAGTTGAACGACGTCTTCCTTCGGAGTAGCAAGGCATGACTGTTGCGGATTCTTCAATGATCATTAAAGTGCCCATGAGGTTTTCGTCCTCAAGTCATAAACGATGTGTACCTTACCAGTACCTTATTCTACGCGCACTCTACATAGCAAGTATCCAACGAGATATAATGGTAACAACATTATATCTGATCGAAGTGCTTACATAGTGGAGAGCCCCCTTTACCATCCCCGCGTAAATCCAACAATCTTATATAAGATTCTCAACATCATTCTCTCTAAACACCAAAACATAATATAATAGCTTTTGAAAGTAATTTAAAAGAATCATAAACATCCATGTATGAGACATGCGTTGCCCCCGTACAAAAATAGGGAAAGTATAATGGCCAAATTAAAACCAGACCTATATAATATTCAACCCAACGAGGCCTATCTAGGTTTGCATAAATTAGGTATAACATCTGGGGGCACACATCTCACACCAATCAAAAGGAAACCTTCTCCATTTCATGCTAACAATAAATAAAGATTGTAACAACTTTCCAGTCAATGGAAAGAATCACTTTTGAATATAAGTAAATACTCCCAAAACACAGATATTAGTTGTTTCTAAAGATCCAAGCCCATCCCAAAATGTAAAAGAAAACTAGTTTGTAATACACGCATATAATACATGCATACACTATCATAAAATAACAAAGATATGCATGGATTTCACAAAAGATAGATTTATAAACAATAATGAATACAAGAGAGTTCGTTATCGATTCCCACCTCTTTTGATGACAAGCCTCGCATATCTTGAGATCCATGATCCACTGGTTCATTCTTTAGATCGATCGTTGTTAATAAAGATTAACTGTTAATCACACAAGCACTCAAAAGATTAGCCAAAAGGCTCACACAAGGCTCGTAACATAAACTCATACAATTCTCGAGTTATAGGCAAAGTGAACTATCTAATGGTTCTAAGCACATTTATGGTTCTACATATTTTCATTATCAATCTTTAGCATAATAAAGGTTTACTAATTCCATTAGGTATAATCTATAGTCCAGTTGATAAGTCTAAAGAGTATCTACAACCTTGTAGAAGGAACTAAAGGTTAATTCGGACCACAAGGTCCAAAACATCAAACTAAGAACACATGGTACTAAGCCTAAGCCCATTAGGCCTGAACTGACATGGCCCATTAATCTAAGGCCTGGTCCAACCGAGTCAACTGACGGTCTCTAACGGTCAGGGGTCAAAGTAACAGTCAACGTCAGTCCAAGGTCAAAGTCTAGTCAAAATAAGTCAACGGTCAAAGGTCTAACAACAGTCAACGTCTCAAGGTCAAGGTCAAGTCAAACTAGTAAAACTAGTCAAAGTCTGGTCAACAGTCAAATGTCCAAGTCTCGTTTTGGCTCACTGAGCCAGTTCTGAGTCGAACCGATTCAACTCAGTCAGATATCTTGAGTCAGCTAAAAATAGAATCAGTCAGACAATCTGACTAGGATGACTAATAGACCAAAGCCTCTGCTCAGGCCAGAACTCTAATATATAATCATTGTGCAACAATAACAACACCCAGCACGACAAAACTCTAATACAGACTTTATTCAACTTTTACTCAAAAGACAACAACGACAACAACAATAACAATTCAGTTCTACACTGATTCTAAACATCACATTCAGCTACAGAACCACCACTATAAAGCTCCACTTTATTCTGCAACTTCAACTACTTTAAAACACTACTCTTGTGACCCTGCCATAGCAATATCTCCACCACCATTCTCAAAACTCTGGACATAACCAAACATGCACCACCTACAATTTCATAACTCAATCACATAACACTACAACTCAGCTAACATTCATTCAGTCCCTGTAATCCTTGCTGCCACATTTAAAACACCATCTTCATAATGTCCTAGCTGCAACCCGCTGTTTGAGGGTGAAAACGGTTTCTGTTGATTTCAATAATTTCGCGTGAGTGGGTGAGAAACTGAGTCTAAACCATAAACAATGTACTGCAAGGGAGTACTTTAGATTCGAGAGATCAATCTGTACAAATCCGACCTAAACCAAGAAATGGCCGTTCCAGACTTGCTTCAGTCACAAAGTGAAGGAGAAGGGTTGGTTTTAGGGAGAAAAACGAAGAAAGTGTTGAGACCAGAATAGTTGATTCTGGAAGAGTAGTTGTTTGACTTGTATCAGAAAGTGAAAACTAACATATGGGAAAGCTAGCAAGTGATTTCTGAGTGTTGTATGCTCCCGACCAAAATTTGTTGTTTGATGGAAATAGGTAAGACCTATTTATACAAGTCGTAACATTACGTACTCTGGTCTCGTAGAAAAGGGAGATGGCTGAGTAAAGTGGAAGGAGGTGATAAATGGGTAACGCCTGGAATTGATGTTCCATAATGAAAGGAACATTTCACCATTATTCCTTGTATTTACTAACCGACTCATTCTTATGACACTTTCATGTAACGGGCGTAGTGTACGCCGTACACTGTAAACCGCCAAACCAATACCCTTATGAGCATCCCCCAGTTTGTGACATGTGTTATACGTCTCGAGTGTTTTGATGGGAAAATGTGTAGCAAGGTGTTACTTGTGGCATGGTGGCATGCCAGTGGCCATGGTAGAGTCGACATGGCTTTTCCAAAGAATAGGCGCGGCCAAATTTGGGGTTTAGAAGCAAACCGTGATGTTTTGGCTTTGGGCCGTAAGTTAGGTGGCGAACTTGAACGGTCGAGATCCGCATCTCAGAGGGAAGGATAGTCGTTGATTATTGCGACCCTCCGTTTTAGCAGCCAACGTTGAGTATGGCTTTGCCATAGAGTGGGCGCGGCCAAATTAGGATTTAGGTGCAAACCGTGTGTTTTGGCTTTGGGCAGCAAGTTTCCATGCGTCAGGTGGAGAACTTGTGTGGTCGAGATATGCATCTCAAAGAGAAGGGTAGCCGTTGATTATTGTAACCCTTCATTTTAGAAGCCAACGTTGATTCATGGCCTTGTCAAAGAGTAGGCGCGGCCAAATTAGGGTTTAAGTGCAAACCGTGTGTTTTCGCTTTGGGCCGCAAGTTGCCATGCGTCAGGTGGCGAACTTGTGTGGTCGAGATCTGCATCTCAAAGATAAGGGTAGCCGTTGATTATTGCAATCCTTCGTTTTAGCATCCAGCGTTGAGTCATGGCCTTGTCAAAGAGTAGGCGCGGCCAAATTATGGTTTAGGTGCAAACCGTGTGTTTTGGCTTTGGGTCGCAGGTTGCCATGCATCAGCTGGTGACTTTGGATGGTTAAGATCTGCATATTATATGGAAGGGTGGCTGTTGATCGTTGCAACCCTTCGTTTTGGCAGGCAATGACGTGAAGGAGAGGCTGGCATGGTATAGGTGCGGCCAAAACTAGGGTTTGGTGCAAACCGTGGTGTTTGGCCTTGGGCCGCAAGTTGCCGTGCATTAGGTGGCGAACTTGGATGGTCGAGATCTGTATCTCGAAGAGAAGGGTAGCCTTTGATTATTGCAACCCTTCGTTTTGGCGTGGAGAAGTAGCTGGCATGGTTTGACATTGACACGGTGGAGCGGTGGGCATAGTTGGCATGCCTTGGCGCAGAGACGTGGCTGGCATGGTTTGCCGTTGGAACGGTGGTACGGCTGGCATGGTTGGCATGCCTTGGCGCAGAGACGTGGCTGGAATGGTTGGCATGCCTTGGCGCAGAGACGTGGCTGGCATGGTGGTACGGCTGGCATGGTTGGCATGCCTTGGCGCTGAGACGTGGCTGGCATGGTTTGCCATTGGCACGGTGGTGCGGCTGGCATGGTTGGTATGCCTTGGCGCAGAGACGTGGCTGGCATGGATTTCCATTGGCACGATGGGATAATTAGGGTTAGATGTATACAGAGGTGATGTCAGTTAATACTAAGGGTTCTGTCATGGAACATGACACATGCATATAATAAAAAAAAGGTACCCGGGTAATTCTTACGTAAATACGCCGATTGTTTCAATAAATGCGTTATTGGTCATAGTGACGTCATGCCAGATGTACGGTTTTATAATTTTATCCCTAAGCTAAAAACCACCATCAATATTAAGTCCCCTGCTTATCTCGGAACATGAGCATTGTTGCGAGGTAAGCATAAGATGGTGACAAACGAGGACAAAATCGAAGCAGCGGGTCATGAAAGATGGCTAGGAAAATTCGTCTAACCTTTTTAGAGAGTATCCTGAGAATTTGTGATCCTTGTGTTGGCGGCCTTGCATGAATTCTACTTGCGTCGTTTGCTGGCCAGACCGTGAAATAGTAGATGCGATTGATGGTTAAGATGCAGGGTGTCAGCTCGGTTTGGTCATGTGTCACCTAGGAATGGGAGACGAGGGAGACAAATGAGAATGTGTGGTCTCTGATTTTTTCTCCTTTTTTTCCCGAAAATTGGAGAGGTGACACGTTGCAGTTTTCAGAAGGATGGGGAAATTTTGGGCGGGATGTTTAGGCGGGATGTTGGGGGGGAAAATCCTCAATCCGCATGATAGGGATTACAACCGTTAGATTAGATTTAATGCAGTTTGATTGGCTAAAAGAATAGGTTACGGATTGAACAATGTTTCTTTTTGTCAAAACCAAACAATGAACTGTGACCGTTAGATTGATCCTTGTCTTTGTTTTTGCTTAATTCTAGATCATTGGATTAGAAATAAATCCCAATATAGATAAGATTCCTTCGTACGAACGAAGAATCCAATAGTATGTGTGTAATATTCCATGTAGATACTCGTTGATACCGTAACCAAACCCTAGATTTCATCAGGTTCGAGAAAGAATCTTGCTCGGAGATCGAAAACTAGAACAATATAGATAAGATTCCTTCGTATGAACGACGAGTCGAACAGTATGCGTGTAAGATTCCATGTAGATACTCGCCGATAAAGTAACCAAACCCTAGATTTCATCAGGTTCGAGAATGAATCTTGCTCGGAGATCGAAAACTGGACCAATATAGATAAGATTCCTTCGTATGAACGACGAGTCCAACAGTATGCGTCTGAGATTCCATGTAGATACTCGCCGATACCGTAACCAAACCCTAGATTTCATTAGGTTCGAGAAAGAATCTTGCTCGGAAATCGAAAACTGGACCAATATAGATAACATTCCTTCGTATGAACGACGAGTCCAATAGTATGCGTGTAGATTCCATGTAGATACTCGCCGATACCGTAATCAAACCCTAGATTTCATCAGGTTCGAGAAAGAATCTTGCTCGGAGATCGAAAATTGGACCAATATAGATAAGATTCCTTCGTATGAACGATGAGTCCAACAGTATGCGTCTAAGATTCCTTGTAGATACTCGCCGATACCGTTACCAAACCCTAGATTTCATCAGGTTCGAGAAAGAATCTTGCTTGGAGATCGAAAACTAGACCAATATAGATAATATTCCTTCGTATGAACGAAGAATCCAATAGTATGCGTGTAAGATTCCATGTAGATACTCGCCGATACCGTAACCAAACCCTAGATTTCATCACGTTCGAGAAAGAATCTTGCTCGGAGATCGAAAACTGGACCAATATAGATAAGATTCCTTCGTATGAACGACGAGTCCAACGGTATGCGTGTAAGATTCCATGTAGATACTCGTCGATACCGTAACCAAACCCTAGATTTCATCAGGTTTGAGAAAGAATCTTGCTCAGAGATCGAAAACTGGACCAATATAGATAAGATTACTTCATATGAACGACGAGTCCAATAGTATGCGTGTAAGATTCCATGTAGATACTCGCCGATAACGTATTCAAACCCTAGATTTCATCAGGTTCGAGAAAGAATCTTGCTCGAAAATCAAAAACTGGACCAATATAAATAAGATTCCTTCGTATGAACGACTAAGGCTGCACAAGAACCGGTCTAGAGTCCCTGTACCGGCTTGGAACCGAAAGAACCGGACTGGAACCGAACTAAACGGTACAGGGACCGACTAAACGGTACAGGGACCGGTTCTCAAATTTCAGTCCCGGTCAACACCAGGTACAGGGAACGGATCTGGGGGAAGTACCGGTATGTACCGGCTTGAAAGTCCCGGTGAATAATAGACGTTGGATATCCATAGATCCTAGGTATAGATAATCACTTGCATCGACTACATCCCTCATTCTCCTTCTTTTTTCTCTTAAAATTGAAGAACAGAAAAACCATTGTTCTTCTTCTTTTGTATCTACATCTCTGACTCTCTATCAGATTCACCAATCACTACCACCGTCACCGCCATCATCAACATCTCCTTCTTCAGTTATTTCAAAAGATTAAAAGATCCTGATGAGATTTTGAAACTATGTTTAGGGATTTAATTTTTTTGGTAAAGGTTTTTGTTTCTTAATGTTGATTTGCTAAATTATGGTTTTTGATTAGGGGTTTTTGTTTATTGATCTTTAATTGCTGAAATAGAGTTTTAATTAGGGTTCTAATATTGATGTTTGATTTCATCCAGATTTGGGGTTTGACTAATTGATCTGGTATGGAGATAGTTATGGGATTGCAGCTGCAGTTAGAGATTGAACTGGTGAATGATGATGAATGGGTTGTTGTCGGTAATGTTAAAATTAATCGAGTTGCAGAAGGGTATCGTATTAATGTTGTTGGTATTGCACAAATTGAAAGAACGATGGTTCTACTAGGGTTTCTATCTAAATTTCCATTTCATTTTTTTTTTCTTTTCGTTTTGATTGATTTTTAAGTTGAATAATGTTTGGTTTGTATTTTAAGGCACCACTTATGTTAGCCGCAATGCATGGGAAAATCTCTTGCGTGGAAAAGCTCTTAGAAGTTGGAGCTAATGTATACAAAAATCCACCCTTTTTTTTTTTTTGTTATTTGTGTTAGTTAGTAGATTCGTATTAATTTTATTTGGATTTTTCTTTTGAATTTATCGATTTTGATGTTTGATTACGTAAGTGGAAGAACCCGTTTACATTATCTTTGCTTATTATGGTCATTCGGATTGCTTACACGCAATTCTTTCAGCTGCCCATTCTTCCCCTGTTTCAATTTCATGTAATCCATCATGTAGTATGTGTAATCTGCCACTGTTTACTTTTTACCTTCTTAATCATATCATTATCCTTCAGCTTTGATGAAATCGTGTATGCAGTGTTTGTGGAGAAGGTACTTAGGGTTCAACCTAATGTGAAGCATCTCTTTCTTCTTTTAAGAGATGTTGATGCATCATCCCCTACTCAACGTCTGAATAAGGATGTGCGTACTGGATTTCAATTAATCATCATCGGCTTTCTTCAATTTAGTGAAGTGCAAAAGGAATTAAATAACTGAATATAATGTTAGCTTAATTTGGTTGAATGATTGTGTTATATCGTTAGTAGTCATAAGAATTTCATATTTGTACAAGTAGCTGAAGGTTAGGTAATGGTTGAATGAGTGTGCTATATTTTTGATCTGTGAATCTGTGATGTTGTAAATGGATTGTGAGTTTTTGTTAGATTTGAATAGTTGCGTGTTCTTGATTAGATATGCAAATGGGTTCAGTTATGTAAAAAAATTTCTTAATTCTAAGTTTGAATGCGATGGACTGGTGTTGTGGTGCATAAATTTCGACGGAGTATTTCTGCATAACTGGAGTACGTAAAAACCCGGTACCGGTCTTGTACCGGACCTGTACCGGAGGTACAGGTACAACACCAGGTACAAGTACAGGTACAACACCAGGTACAAGTACAGGTACAACACCAGGTACAAGTACAGGTACCGGTCCTCAAAATGAGGTACCGGTCAACACCAAGTACAGGGACCGGTTCCATAAGAGAACCGGTCCGTACCGGACCATTGCAGCCTTATGAACGACGAGTCCAATAGTATGCGTCTGAGATTCCATGTAGATACTCGCCGATATCGTAACCAAACCCTAGATTTCATCAGGTTCGAGAAAAAATTTTACTCGGAGATCGAAAACTGGACCAATATAGATAAGATTCCTTCGTATGAACGACGAGTCCAATAGTATGCGTGTAAGATTCCATGTAGATACTCGCCGATACCGTAACCAAACCCTAGATTTCATCAGGTTCGAGAAAGAATCTTGCTCGAAGATCGAAAACTGGACCAATATAGATAAGATTCCTTCGTATGAACGAAGAATCCAACAGTATGAGTGTAAGATTCCATGTAGATACTCGCCGATACCGTAACCAAACCATAGATTTCATCAGGTTCGAGAAAGAATCTTGCTCAGAGATCGAAAACTGGACCAATATAGATTAGATTCCTTCGTATGAACGACGAGTCCAACAGTATGCGTGTAAGATTCCATGTAGATACTCACTGGAAATCTTTTGAGGCATAAAATCACCTTTTTCGTCAAAAAATTAGCAGAAGTGAAAAAAAATTAGCAGAAGTGAATTTGTTTTAGCAGAATTGAAAAAAATTTAGCAGATCGACAAACGTTTTACGACGACTTCTACTAAAGGTTAGGGGATGTAGGAAATATTACATCCTAACCATCCATTTCAATCTGTAACCGTCCATTTTTTTTTCATGTACCCTTAACCTTTCTTAGCCACTTCTTTTTTTCATTCTTTCTAACCTTATCCCCTGCAGCTTCCTCGTCCTTCATCACTTCTTTCTCTGTAAAACCACCATCTCCCGCAACCATCAAAACCATCATCAACATCTCACCATCATCAACAGCTCACCACCATCAAAACCACCCTCATCAACCCAACAGATCGAGGTTGCTGTATGAAGTTTCTACACCAATAGATATAGTTGAACAACAATCAACAGATCGAGTTGAAGACTTACAACAATCAACAGATCGACCTACCTGAAGACTTACCCGGGTCTGTAAATCGGGTTTCTCGATCTCTTTAGGGTTTAATTTTAATTTTATTTTTGATTCTCGATTTTGATTTTTATATTTTTCTCAATCATTGAATTTAATTAGTTTGGATAATTGGGGTCATTTATTTCAGTTAATTTCAATCATTGCATTGAATACTAGTGGTTGAAATAAAATCAGTTGCATTAATATTTTGAATTAGGGTTTGCATTGAATTCGGGTGAATTAAGTTGCATTTAATCCAAATGATTAGAATTAGAGTTTGCATTGAATTCAGGTGATTTGCATTATATTGATTCAAATTTCAATTCTTTTGCAAGAAGAATTTGTGTACACATACCTGGCTGAACTGGGAGGGAAATAAAGGTTAATCTGAGAGAAGAGTTCAAAGGTATATGTTGTAGATATTTATAGCATTGTGAACTGATTGCATTACTATCTATGGACTGAAATTAGCTTCTAATTAGCCATAAAAACACTGAATCAGTCATGGGTGGAGGTGTGAAAGACTCTCCAAGTAGCAGTAATAGTTGAAACAACAGCAACAGTAAGATTAGAATGAAAAATATACTAACTAAGTGTGCTATGTGTGAACAAGGGAACCATGAAACAAAAGTGTGTCCTTGGATCTATTCTAGGTGCAAGCATGTTCCTTGTAACGGTGTGAGAGCATTTCTACGATCTAAAACAACTGAAACCTATGGAAAAATGTTCTTCAAGTGCATCATACCTACCTGCACCTACTTTGAATGGTTTACTGATGCTTCTGACCCTTGCAAAGCCAAGTTGTTGTTATTACCATCAGCGAAAAGTTGTAATGCTTGTGGAGAAGATGATCACTCTTATAAAGATTGTCCACTGCACAATCGGGTTGTGCTTCTCTTCAACCGCAATCGCAAACTCACCCTAAGAATATGCAACAATCAACACAATAAGCACATAGCTTACCTTGTATGTGAACAATGTGAAGATTTTACATGGGCTTCAGATGCTATCTTCATTGCTGCAAAACAAAAAGTTAGAGTTTCTACTAATCAAATAGCTGATCTAGTTACAAAGCTAGGAAAAAGTCTTCATATGTAATAATTTTTAATTTTATGTGTAAGACCATGATTTAAAAGAAATAAAAAGTACTTCATTTCGATTCTGACTTATAATTTTTAGGGTAATTACTTATTATGCTTGTTATAACTTACATGATGAAGTTAATTGCGGGGCTAGATCTCTGTGAGCCTTATTCTAACTCTTCTTTTTTTCGTTGCGCGCAGATTCAAGTTTCATTTTAACATATATATATATATATATATATCGATCGATTGAATTCATAGTAACTGATCATGAATAAAGATTGGATTCATTGGCCAAGGTTAATATGTTTAACTTAAGGATATATGTATTGATTATATTCTTTACATCAGTTTGCTAGATTTTTTACGTTAATATTACGTACGGTGTTCTGATTTTATCTATCTGTTATGTAGGGGTGATCTTCCATATCAGAATGCATTGAAGAATTTCATAGAGACTGTTTGTCAAAAACTTGGAAATCCTTCTAAGTTCAGTTGTCCTTGTGTTGATTGTAAGAATCTTGCTTTGCCACTTCCTCCGAAAATAGTGCATCTTCACTTGCTGAAACGGGGTATAGATCCTAGATACACCGAGTGGGTTTTTCATGGGGAATCGGCTATGATTTCTAATGATGTTCACCAAGAGAGAGCGACACATGGTTCAGAACAAATACAAGAAGAGGATAATTTTGAAGGTGATGCACATCAAGATCAGGTCCATGAAATCAGGCAGGACGAGGGGTTGGACAACCAGGTGGATGAGGCAGCTGACATTCCGTTATACCTCAATTGTACAACACACACACAATTATCTATCACTGTTGAGGTGTATAGGCACAAGATATTTAATGGTATATCTAGGAAGGCTTTTGACGAGCTTCTCAAGACAATTGGTTCCATGTTGCCGCCAGGTCATTGTCTTCCTAAAAGCACATATGAAGTGAAGAAGCTGCTGAAATCTTATCAGTTGACTTACAAGAAAATACATGCCTGTGAGAATGATTGTTGCTTGTTTATAAAAGATTTGAAAGATGCAGATGAATGTCCTAAATGTCATTATTCTAGGTGGAATCAAGACACATCTAACATGGACGACCTCAACGATGCGGACATGATATACAAGCCCAAAAAGAAGATACCAATGAAGGTTCTTAGATACTTCCCCCTTGTTCCGAGACTGAAGAGATTATATCAATCAGCAGAGCTGGCTGAGCAGTTCATATGGCACGCGACGAACAAGAGTAAAGATGGGAAGATGTGTCATCCTTCAGATTCTTTGGCTTGGGATCACATAGACCATAGGTTTCCCGCATTTGCTTCAGATTCGCGTAATCTGCGTCTTGGGCTTGCTGCTAATGGATTCAATCCGTTTGGCGATCTTTTCGCAACCCACAGTTGTTGGCCGGTGATGATCGTGATTTACAATTTGCCGCCCCAGGCGTGTATGCAAGCCGAAAACATTATTCTGAGCATGTTGATTCCAGGAAAAAGCAACCCGGTAAGGACATTGATATATACTTGCAGCCAATGATTGATGATCTGATTGAGTTGTGGGAAAACGGCGTCAAAGTGTATGATTCGTTTAGTAAAACAGAATTTAACTTGAAGGCTTTATTGATGTGGTCAATTAATGATTTCCCTGCATATGGAAATCTATCTTGATGTACATATAAAGGGAAGGCAGCCTGTCCTCTTTGTGGTGATAATACTCTTAGCGTCTGGTTGCCATTTAGTCGTAAAACTGTATACATGAATCATAGGAGATTTCTTCGTAATAATCATCCTTTTCGGCAGAAAAAAGACATGTTTAATGGAGAAATTGAGAGGAGAGAAAAACCACCTGTTATGTCTGGTGATGAGGTGTTTGAACGTCAGAGTAGTATTGTGAATGATTTTGGTAAAGCGGAGAAGAACGAGGAGGTGAAAAGGAAAGAAAAAGAGGAAGAAGAAGAAGAAGAAGAAGAAGAAGAAGAAGAAGAAGAAGAAGAAGAAGATGGTAAAGGAAAAGGGTCAGAGTAGTGCGTCAAGAGGTGCAAAGGATGCAAATTCTAATTATGGGAAGCGGAAAAGGGATGTTGTTTCTGATGCGGCTAGATTGGGTGCAACTGACGAGGAAACTGAGCTTCGGGTGTTTAACAAACGGTCGATATTCTTCGACCTGCCTTACTGGAAGGTCAGTTCTAACTTCACATTTACTTGTTAAATAGTTTCATGCACATGATCATCTATGCTTGAACTCATTATAACCTGATTAGCCCCTGAACTTCCAAATAGCAGTTTTATGATGAGGTTCTTTTATGTTTGCTTGAACTCACTAGAACATCATATACATATATATTAGATTGTCAAAATGGCTTTATAGGTAATTATATATGTGTAAAACTTGATTTTCATTGAACATAGACTCATCTTTTTTTTTTTTGGAATTACTAATGTTAGGTTTTTTCATGAATTCCTAGGATTTGTTGCTACGGCATAATATTGATGTTATGCGTACAGAAAAAAATGTCTGTGAGAGCATCATTGGTACTAGTTTGAATATAAAGTTCAAAACAAAATATGGTTTGAATTCTCGTAATGATCTGAAGAGTATGGGAATACGACCAGAATTGCATCCAGAAGTGATAAATGGCAAAACAATTCTTCGACCAGCACCATACAGCTTAAGCCACGAGAATAAGGCTATACTTTATAATTGGATGAGAAATTTGAAGGTTCCATATGGGTATAGTTCGGATCTTAGGAAGCATTTCTCGAAAGATGGTTGCTTAGGTGTCCCTAAGGCTCATGATTACCATGTTCTTATGCAACAAATATTACCTGTAGCTTTGAGGGGACTTTTACCTGAGGGGCCAAGTAAGGCGATTTTCAGGTTGTGTTCTTATTTTCACGAAATATGCCAAAGGGTAGTTGATCTCGAAAGATTAGTAGAACTTGAAGTAGAAGTTGCTGAGACTTTGTGTATGTTGGAGGTGTACTTCCCTCCATCATTTTTTGATGTGATGCTGCACTTGAAAATTCACCTAGCTCGAGAAGTGCGTTTATGTGGACCTGTACAATATCGTTGGATGTATCCATTTGAAAGGTGTGTTATGCAACTGTCAGTAGCTTTCCCTTGTAGCTTAGAGTTGCTACCTAATATTTAAGTGTTCTAACTGGTATAACTGTTTTATATATATTCTACTTTCGTATAGGTATATGAAGACATTCAAAGAATATGTTAAAAATTACGCACTACCTGAAGCTTGTATAGCGGAGTGTTATCTTGGAATGGAGTGTGTTAGGTATTGGATTCTTAAGGATCAAGCAGCTGAAATAAGAGAAAACCCAAGGCCTGATAAAAACGCTGGTACCACACCGGCAGCACGTCCTCTTTATAAAGGTGAACAAGTGCGTATGGATAGTGAAGAGCTAAAGATTTCTCACAGATATGTGCTTTTTAGCACAGAAGAAATTGACCCATATCTGACGTAAGTATCACGTTGTTGTTCATTAGAAATGGTTTGTCAGTTAATACCTCATGTTTTGATTTTACTTTTATCTTAGAATGCATATGCGTGAGTTAAAATCTTCCATTGGGAGGTATGTTACCAATGAAGACCATCTCATTTCCATACAGTCAGAAACATTCACATATATTGGTTTAAAAAAAAGGTATGTTTTTCCCACTTTTAGTTAGATTGCGCACCTTAGTAGCTAGTTTAATCACTTATGGCTTTTGAGACTTCAGAAAGCACAAATAGAACCATTGTCTATGGATGTGCTATATAGATTGTTTGTTCCTGTTTTCATGTATGGGTTCAAGATATTCTGTTTGATTTTGTCACTTAAAACCATCCGCATTTAGGCACAGAATCGCTATAAATATGTCTTCTCATGCTCATAGATAACCATTTTAGTTATATTTTTATGTTCTGATCGTATGCATTTATAGGTTTATATGCAAATGGAACAAGGCATGTCATTATCAAACACGGTAGAGTGGTTGTCAAAAGGTCCTTTAGAAAACTGCGTGTTATATAAAGGCTTGCTTATCAACGGGTCTAGGTTCTTACGAAGGATGTTAAAAGAGTCACACAAAACAGTAGTGTCTCAATTGAATCAAAAACTTTAGTTGCAGGACGATCAGAAACCACTGGTTTTTATGGTGTTTTAGAAGAAATTCTGGTGTTGGACTACATTACCCTTCAAGTTCCCATATTTAAATATGACTGGGCTCACACCTATTTTGGTGTGAAGGTAGAGAAAGGATTCACATTAGTCAACTTAAAGCAGCATAAGAACCAATTTCGTAACGACCCGTTCATTTTAGCATCACAAGCGCGACAAGTTTTTTATTTTCGAGAGTCAGATATATCTAACTGGTATGTGATGATAAAACCACCACCTAGGGGTTTCCATGAATTAGAGGTATACAATGAAAACGATGACACAAGTTGCCAACTTGTGGATACTTCAACTCTTGGCTTACAAATGGGTGGCGAGGGCGAGAGCGAGAGTTACATAAGAGAAGATGTTGAAGCTGTCGTAGTGGTTCCGAGAAAGAAGAAGAACAAGAGGAAGAAGAAAAAGAAGTTCACAGGTTAGGTCAGTACGTAGTGTACATATTGTGTTTACTGCACGCTATATTTTCTTACTGTCTTCGTCGTTCTCGTTGTTGTCATTGTGTATCTTGTTGTCACAGGATCTTTTGCTTTTCCTTTGCTGATACTATAACTGTTCTTCTGATTGTGATGTTTGATCTTATTATTGTGATTTGGAATGTGATTGTGATGTTTGACCTTAGTTCCGAGTGAACACCCTTTTTAACTCCGCTAGTGAAAATGATTTTTCATTTCATTGCCGGTCTCAAGCCCGGAAAAAGAAGGAGAGAAGAAGGGAATATGTGATGGTACAGTCATTTACAGTCAGAGAACTAGATATGCATAGTAATTTGTCTTCTTTTTCGTGTCTAGTTACCATTTGGTGCTATGGGTTGTCATTGTTTCTGAAAAATTTCCATTCTTTTCATGTTTTTTGGTGGATTAGAAGAAATTGGGTACTTGAAGTCTTGAACTGTGAAATGAAGTGCCAGGGAACTAGTAGATATGAAATGAGATGCATTATCATGGTAGAATGTATGAGATTGTTTCAGGGAAGGATTGTTTACAGGGAAGGCTTTGCGATGTTTGCGGCTCAGGTGACTGAGCCTTATTTTTAAACATCCTATTTTGTTTTTGCAACTCTTATAAATGTTTTCAAAGGTTGTCATGAAGTAAGTAAATATATAAACCACAACTTGACAGTGTTGTGACCGTGTAGGTATGGTTGATGGTCTGGACTTTCGCGCATGAGGCTCAGGATCAAATCCGCGCACCCTCATTTTTTTTCCAACATCCTATATTTTTGCTTCAACAACACTTATAATGGTCGTTATACATTTGTATAAAAAAAAGCACAAAAACCCAAGACTTGTGAACTGTAAGGATGGTTGATGGGTTGAACTAACACACAATAGGTTTCAAGTTCGAATCCCCTCAACACTATTCTTTTTTTCTTCATATTATGTTTATCTTCAACGACTCTTGCGACTAGTTGCGATAGGATTACGAACGTCACAATAGTTTTGCTTAAAGGGTTGCCGTTTGTTTTTTTGTCGCAACTCTTGGGTCTTGGGGGTTAGTACTGATGCCCTTCCACGGCACTTCCTTTGAAAAAAGGTTGCAAAACATAAGATGTTCTACGACATTTAGCAAAGGGTTGCGAAACCCAGGTTGCGGATGATGATTTTTCCTATAGTGCTCTCCCAGGGACGGTATTAGGGGGTGGCTTACCTAGGCTTAAGCCCACCCCAAAATTCATAAAAAGTTGTTTAGTGAATATAATTTTTAACATTTGTGGAACTTAACCCAGGTACAAATTTCAGTTAGCCCACTAGGAATATATAATTCTCTATGAAATCAATTCAACGAAATTGAAACACGGTCCCACTTGAAAGATATAACTTTTAATATTACATCTAAGTCGTTTAAAGACTAAAGTAGTTTTTTTTTCTTTTAAAAAACATTTAAAAACTAAAGTAAAGAACACGTATTCATACTGTTTCTTAAAATTATCAAGCTAACCAACTAAACACGTATTTATGTTGTTTGCTATGTGTCGGTTAAAACATGGGTCATTTTTCTTTTTTATTACTCCTCATGTTTCACCATGCTACGAAAATTAAACGAAGAAAGGTGTGAAGAATAACACAACTTCCTAGATGTATCATTCTTCGCATCGATTCATTTTTGCTTTTCTTTCTCAGCAAATGTAAGTACATCGACAAATATTACATAGCGTAAGCGGAAAGCAACATTCCAGAAAGACAAAAAGAGTCGCGAGATAGCAAAAACCGCAACCACTTCCGAGCATTTTGCTTTGGAAACAACTCTCGAACTGATAACCGATATGTAGAAAGAAATAATAGCATGTCGCACCAGGTATTATAACTGCAGTCATCAATATTGCAATCGAAAAAGTTAAATAGAGTATTGGCTAAAAAAAAAAATTTAGCCCACCCAGACATTGTAAAAAGATATCCAAAGGTTTACAAAGTGTGTTCCTAAGCAAGAATAGGAAATGCAACACAATAAATAGCGAATCCAGAAACAAAGGCCTTGTTTGGTAAAATTTATGATTATCTATTTATGATTATAGATAATCATAAATTGATAAATGATTTTGATATAATCATTTTAAAAATAAATTTTTCCAAACACTTTTTTCAGATAATTGATTATCTTAGAATGATGATCTCAAAAAGGAGAGGAAAGAACAATGATCTAGGATATTTTTTTAGTCCTATATTGTTTTTTTGTCTCTCTTGATAGTTTAGAGAAAATAATAAGAAAAAATTAAATTTGAGTTCCTTAAAAAAAATAATTGATTATAATAAATTTTCAAAACAACTTTTTCTTGTTTATGGAAATAATGAATTTTTTCAATTATGATTAAAATAAACAATTATTATAATGGTTACCAAACGCATATAGAATCCATTATAATCTGCATAATGGATTATAAGCTGATAATCCATTAAAATAATGGTTACCAAACAACCCAAAAAAGTTCAGTCCAT